>JASDQU010501225.1:53286-81046 GCA_032191745.1 Picea mariana | reverse complement strand
TAGTCATCCATTCCCTTCTGGAATGATCAATAATTCATTACATCCATCTAGCAATGACTCTCCTCTTCCAACCATTCATTTCCATGATCAGACCAAGAGCACACGAATTAGTAAGAATGAGGCACCAAAAATGAAAGAGTGAGAAGGGTGCTCATGTAACCCATTTTATCCTTAAAATAAATTATGGATAATTAAAATATAATAAAAAAACTTAGCCCCTTAATCCCCCTCTCTCGTGGAATCATAACACCCTATCTCTTTTGTCCTTGTCTGTCTTGCAGCCAACGTTGTATTTTATTAATGTGTATGAAGTATTACATTTCCTAGGACCTATGGCCCCTTTTAAACTTTACCAACTCACTAGCCTAAGTCACAATTACATAATACAATATAGTTCATAAGTGTTAAAATTGGGGTATTACACCGATGGTGTAGGGTTGCATGTGTGACATTGTCGATGGGGCTAGTTGTTTGATGACCTTTGATGAGATGAGGTTCTTCTAGCTACCTCTATCAACAATGAAGTGCAACAGAGTGACTTTCACCCACATCTGTGAATGAAAGAGGTTCTCTCATTCCTCTGGCTCATCAGGTTCACCAAGCTAAATATTGGTGGTAGCAATGGTGGAATTGGGTTTCACATCAATGATTTGTCTCCCCTTTTCTGGTTCTGACTCAGAGTCAAAACCCACAACTTATTTAGAGGATTGTACCTCAACCACCAATGACTTCTTTGAGAGGCAATAATCAATGTTATGTCAGGGGATCTTATGGAAGTCACACCACTTCTCAGTATCTTTCTTCATCTTCCCATTGTCCTTCATTTCTTGTGCCCTTGGAATGGTTTTCCTAGGTTTTCCATATTTTCTCTACCATTTTATCTATGGTTTGGGGCTTCCCTTTCCTTGCTTCTGCTGTGAGAAGTTCCTAGACCCAAACTGTTGCGTCTTTTGTTTAAGCTTCTACTCGATTTTGACGATGTATCGATAGGCCTCACCCAAGGATGAGATATCCAAAAAATCAATTTCTGTCTGGATGTATCTATGTAGACTACTGCGGTACTTGAGCACTGGATTTCTCTTAGAATATTCGATACCTATCTTGGTACGCAAGGTATGGAAGACATTGGTAAACTCTAGCAGATTTTGGTCTCTTTCCTGTCACAATGTGGTCCATCTTGTATACAAGTCATCATCACTTCCGACAGGGTAGTATTGTTCCTTAATAACATCCCTGAAGGAACCCTAATTCAGTGAAATTGCAAATACTATGAAAACCTCTATTTTCTTTTGCTCATAGAAGGTTTCCCACCAATATTTAACATGGTGGATGACCTTGAGGATGGAAAATGTAATATTTTCTCTATCAGAAAATTTGTGGATAGAAAAATACCCTTCTAAAAGGTTTAACCATTTATATACGAAATCTAAATCTATTTGACCTTCAAATATACGAATATAAAAATTGATCTGTACCTTGAAGGGGGTGGTGCCTCCACTTGAGGTGGATGTGTCACTTGTCAGCAGTCGTCAAAGGATTTGTGAAATTTTTTCCATCATCTCACTCCGTTGTCACTCAAGAGATTCCTCTAGAATTTTTTCGAGAGGATCTCTCGTCCTATCATCTTTTCATTCTCCATCCATGGACGGTTTCTTGGGCATGTGAGAGCAGTTTTCCGCAAGAGAAACAAGCTCGAGACCCAACTCTCTATACCCCGACCACATGGGGGACATGCATTAAAAAATGACAATAGACCACTCTGATACCACTGATTCAGATTTATGAGAAGAACGAAATGAAAACACATATTTATAAAATTAACATATAGAAATAGTGAAAACTATAAAATGCAGACTAAAAACTATAAAATGCAGACTGAAAACAAGCTTGCTAGAATGGTGGTAGCTTATCTTTGAGAAGAGATGTGATGGCTATGATCAATCGCAAGAATATGAGTACAATGAGGCTCTGAAATAAGTTTTACAATAAATATGAATTACAAAACCCTAGACATCCAAAAACCTAACCCTAAGAGATGAAGCGCCAAAAGTCATGGGGGCCCCGTTTGTGTAAGTTAGTACATTAACTTCCCAATGTCAGAACTCTTGCATGTGATTTCCATTTAGGGTGCACAATAGCTCTTTGGAAAGAGATTGATGAGAATATTAATTTAAGGGGCTCAATTAGAGCCTTTAGTATTCTGTTATGTGCTCAGTCATGAGAAAACATCGTTTAGGCCCTCAAAATGGCCCCTAAAGTTTGGGAACCGAAAAACTGCTAAAAATAGTAAGTTGCCAAAAAAATTGTTTTAAGCCAGTTGGATAAGGTGCATGGCCATCGAGATCCTCCTGGATCAATAAGGAGCTATGTGGATATGGAATCAATAATATTTTTTGTTTTTTTAAATCCCTAGAAGAAAACATTTATGGTGTTTCATTCATAATGACATGTTGTGGGGTATATTTTTGCTTTCCAAATATCTTTCATTTTTTCAAAAGTGGACTCAATAAGAATAACGAGGAATTTAGGAGTAAATGGATCAATTAAGTGAACATAAAATATGGAGGATTACCCTATTATTGGAGAAGGATTAACATGGAAAATTGGAAATGGAAAGGAAGTTTGGACTGGTGAGGACCCAAGGGAAAGTGCAGGGATGGATTATAGAATCTATGAAGGAATGCTAGCGGTGATGCATGCAAGAGGGGTTTTATTTGTCTAGGATGATTTCATTAGATGTTTGGAATGCACTAGATGCACTGATTAGAAATCGGCTGCAATGCTAAATATAAACGAGATCAATAAGGAAGAATGGAAGTTGTATACATGTGTTGCTGATGATTTTTGTTAGACAAAGATTTGCTCACCCTATGCAATCTTGCAGAGAGGGACTTATTCCATTTCCCTATGCAGATTTGTCTTCCCTGTTACTAAAGTCCTAAGGAAAAAATATAATTTTTTCCAGTTATACGCATCTTTCACCTTATAGAACAAGAGTATATGCAGGCTGCTCCACTACAACCCACATACATTGGGATTTTTGCCAAAAAATAAAAATTAAATGTCGATTTTCCATGTCACGACAGGAGATCTCTAATCCTTGGCCTTCAATATAATATAAAAGTTCTGACTCGACCCTTTAGTTGCATATTGAGTCTGCTTCCCTTTGTCCTTTAAGTCTGAACACAGTGTGCATCCCTCAATATCTTCCCTTATTGATGGAGAACCTGTTTGTCTCCATTATATGAGCTTTCCTTTGGTGGAGGCCCAGTTGGAAGGAACTCAGTTTCTTAGTTTCGAACCGTGCCGACAATGAAGTCTGTAATATTTTCACTTTTGTTGATCATTTATTAATATAAATACTCCTTTCCAATCCAATTGATATCTTACTAATATATGTATTATTATCCATGGGCGTATTTTTTATGTATATTGATGGATTATGATATCTAATGTGCTAACCCTTAACATTTCCACCATATGCTTGTTTTCACTTGTTTGTTTAGAACTTGTTGTAGGTATATAGCTTTGGGTCAAAGTGCTCAATGTTGGACATCATCGAACATCTGGACGAGGTAGGCCTCTTTCTTATATTGCTTGCACATTGGTTTATATAGCATATTGTTTGGATATAGTTTATTTCTATAGTCATTTCCATCAGTTGTGGTTCACCCTAGCCATAGAGAAATTTTCCTCATAACAGAAATGGCGAGCATACTAGGGATGAATCTTCTTTCTTATGGTTTGAAGTACTTTTCTACTTAGATTTCTCTTGTTTCTACTGTGGTTATTTTCGTATCATTGATTAACAACTCATGCTCACTCTGGGTCTAAGTTGTCAGCCTTTCTCCCTTTCCTGGCCTTGTTTCAAATCATATACGTGCATTTTTCCCTGACAATCATGTATACATGCAGGTTGTCTCACTGCAAGCTGCGTATACACACTCTGTTTTCCCAAAAATTCATGTACACCTCTTTTCCTTGCCTGTTTTCTTGGTATGGTGCTTAATGGGTGGAATTTGATTCTTAATGAGCCTACTTAGGTCTTTGTAGTTCCTATTGAGTGCCTTTGGGATGACAGGAAAGCCTCTTTTGGTTGACTTTTTGGGAAAAGTTTTTCTCTTCATCTTTTCATTTTTATTGTCCTTGTAGATTGGGTTGGGTGTTTCATTGCTTGATATCCTTCTTAAGTTATCTCTTTTCTATACACAATAGGGCTATTTATCAAGTTACTTTTTAGTCCGTGCATTTCCAGTTTTGATATATTGAAAAAAAAAAAAAATAGGCATTTTTCATTGCTTGGCATTTTGTCTTTTGAGTTTTTGTCATTAGCTTTGTGCATACAGTGAAAGATTGCATTTTTACTTCTGAATTGCAGAATTGAATTTCAAAATTGAATTTCAAAATTGCATCATTTTTAGAAGCATATCATACATTAAAAGTTAAAGTTACGACTTTTCATTATTTTAATATTTACTTTTCTTGCAGAGTCATAACACCATGAGTTTCGTCACCATACCTTTTTGAGTAATCATGGCCATAAAATCAATGCTATAATTTAAAATTTAGTAGTAACAATTTTATTTTCTAGGGTGCACAAACTAGCCTAGGATTTAGTGCCTTGGAATAGGAATTTGTGAGTAAACTTCTCCAAGAAAATTAAATCAATATATGTGTCTCAGTCAAGGAGTGGAGAAATACATTGTATAATCGGTAAGATTAGGAGGCTCCGATCACACCAGAGTTAATAATGAGGTCGCACGAAGTCGGTTGAATGGATATCCCCCAGATACCTTCCTAGCATCAGAGATATTTTTGAGGATATATTTGTATCTGGGGATCTTGTTAGTACATTTACCTCCATGAGAGGTAGCGCTTTCAAGGTTTCAGGATTTTCTACCCTACCAATATGGTGGACCTAACTTACAACTGCTCACCTGTGCATCAATTATATAGTGGTTTATTAGTTGCTTGACTTAGGTGTCTCATAGGTTACTTGCAGGGGTTATTCTCCAGGTACCTTGGGTTAGATAAGGGTCATATAGCATAGGAACTTTATGGAGGATTACCTCTTTCGGGGGATTTTACTGACTGGTTGTTAAGTCCATGAGGGCCCTTATAACTGATTATGTTACCTTTGATATTTAGTATGGAGTCTCAGGCTCCTCTTGGATGAGACATACCTTTTTTCGAAAGGGAGGCCACTCAGCCACTTTACCCTGTTTTCATGCATATTGGTCGTTTGAATTTTGGTGTGCTCTTTTCTTACTAGTTGGCCTTAGGATATATTTTTTATCTTTAGAGTCTTAAGTCATCATGGATTTGTACTAGCCTCCCCGCCGGTCCCATTGCTTGTTACAATTACCATTGGATTTTGTGTCCTTTCCTTCTAAAAGACATAGAGGCATTATACATGGTACACACACATCCACCATTTAGACTTTTGATTCTACAAGGATGAGTACTGGACATAATTTTCATAATTCTAGGAGCTCTTTGACTCCCATACCCACTATAGTTAATGGCACCCCTTCGACTCCTGCAACCTCTATGGTTGTAGTGTCGGAGGTACCTATCATTAGTATGGCCTAGCCTATAGTTAATTCTCAAGATACCTCCTCAAACCACTCTGGGTCTCTTGGCCACTCACCAGGCTACAATGTCCAGTCCATCCCTATGGCTTCTAGTCCATTTTTTTATGGTATGCCTAACTTCACTTCACATTTTTCGAACTCCATCCCAACTGTTGGCCCTAATGCTAGCATTGGGCTTGGGGGAAGTACACCTCCCTACACTCCTTTTTCATTTGGTGGATCTCAAATCCCTCAAATGACTCCTAATATGGGAGGTATCCCTGCTTTTAACCCTAGGTCCAATCCTCCTACTTCTGGGTGGAACAACCAACCTGGAGGACAATATTTGGCTCAAGTTTTGTCCTACAACCCCACCTCCTCGACATATATTCCAAGAAATACATTTTGCATGATGAATCCACCTCTATCCTTCGGTTTCCAACCTGAAGGAGGTTAGTTTCACACTTTGGGCAACCCGCAACCTGGATCTAATCCAGCTAGGGGGAATTTGTATAACCCTCAACAGAACATTCCAGTTGGAGTGATACCCAACCAACCTTATATGAATCATCCCATAGGAGGGCCTTATAATGTCAGATAGGTACATGGGGTTTACTAGAACCCTAGATGGTCTGCAAATCCGCAAGCACAATCTTTCCCAAGAGGTTGGGGCCAGATGTTATAACCCCACCTCCCTTTTCTAGCCACACTTAATCTACCAGATTTGGCTAAGTTAATGAATGACCCTATGATTCACGATTCTACATGGCCCCTAGTCCCCACCAAACTTCCTTCGAATATCCCGAAGCTCGAAGGTAAGAATGGAGAGGATCCTGGTGATCATGTCACACCTTTCACCTTTGATGCTCATCAAACTCCCTTAATAACGATTATGTTCGTTTGATATTATTTCAATGCACCCTTATCGGAGTTGCCGAGAAATGGTATATTGAGCTACCCAAGGGGGCATATGGGACTTTTAGTTAGTTGGTAATGGTCTTTCTTAACCACTTCCAATTTCCCATTCATTATGATGTTGCCTTATAATGGTTGTCAAATTTACACCAGGACAATGCCACTCATATCTCAGATCATATCCAAAAGTTCCATAGACAAAAGAGGTTGATTAAGACCCCTATACCCCCGACCTATATTTTAGAATGGATTCTTAAGTCTCTACACCCTCCTATCTCGAAGGATATTTCCACTTCTAGGGCTACCACTGAGGAGGAAGTGATCTTTAGGGAACAACAATTAGATTTGATTTATGCTCAGTCTAGGATTTTACACCACCTTCTTCCTGATGCATCACGATCTACTTACGACCCTAGTCAAAATCCAGGACCTCGTGCCAATGGAATTGTATCTTCCACCAATGTAAAGTCCACAGACCCTATGAAAATCCAGTTGAAAGAGTTGTCTTTAATCTATTCTAGAGGAGGACCATATTCGTTTATGTCTTCCAACCACACTCATTAGGCAGATGTACACTCAATGCAATTGTCGGCCAACCCAAATGGTAACCATTAACCAGGAGGGAACAAGAAGAAAGGACATAATAACCATAAGGGTGGGAAAACTGGTAATAAACCCAAGGACAATAATAATAATGAGAATATGGGTAGTAGTGCTAGAGAGGGAAAACGAGAAATATGTAAGGTGAAGTTTCCCTGTAAGCTTTTCACATATGATCACCTTACCCATTTGTGCCCCAAACTTGTAGAATATTCGAGGATATTAGCTCAATCACCTATCGTGCTGACGAATCCATTCCCACATAATCAACACTTAGCCTCAAGCTCCTCAAATGCCGAAAATGCAGCTGGTGGAGGTCAAAACCAATAGTTGCAAGATGGTGACCATTTATGTATTAATATGATCGATGCGAAAATCAATGTAGCCATTCAATATCAAGACTATAGTTCTAAACATACTAATCCTAGTCTAGAATATCCTTCTCCTCCAGAGATGACTTCACAGATTGAGAAACCAAAGCCACTACCTCGTATTCTGAAAGGAGAACTTAAGCACTCTACCCATAATCTAAATGCTAGAGCTGCCCAGAACTACTCTATTGTTGAGGAATTGGGTCAAACCCCTTTTGTGATGTCAGCTTTGGAGGTACTTCAGATGTGTCCTTCATAGAGGAATTTCTTACTCTCTTCTTTAGGAGCTCTAGAACCCAGTGGCTCAAAGGTTATCAAGTTTGACGTCACATATTTTAAGCCTCTCTTGCCTTACCATGTGGCTTTCCAAATCCATGTGGAGTATTCAAAGTGTACCATCAAACGTGCGATTGTTGATGAAAGTGTTTCTACGTGTGTGATGTCCCTGGTTTGTTGGCAAGCTCTCAGTTCTCCAACTCTTTCTAATTCATCGAACATGTTGACTACTTTCGATGGTCATTCATTTTTCCCTCACTATATTCTCCTTGACTTTCTGATCCAGTTAGGTGGGAAGACAAGAGAGGTGGAAGTATAGGTATTTGATCCACCTATTGATTATAACCTATTACTAGGTCGCAATTGGACTTATGATATGATCATCATTGTGTCATCCGTCTTCCATACTATTTTTTTTCCTCATGAAGGGAATATTGTGATGATCAATCAATTATCCTTTGCATACTCTAGTCCCAATACATCTCTTGGACCGTCAATCCTTGTGATCGACAATTCTCAGCTGACAATTGAGAATATCAATGTCAGAATGGATTCTTCCCTTATGGGCACTTTTGACTTCTTGACACTAAACCATCACATTTATGCCATGTCCAGTAGGCCCGTCTTGACTGGGAGGTCCATTCCTTTCCGTATGTCTATTTTAAAAATCTATGGACCCTACCTTCCCCGATTTCTTCTTGTGAAGGTCAGTCCCATACTGGGATGGCCATGCCACTATCGGCAACAAATATTGTGTATGAAGTTTTTCTTGACTCTTCTGTCGATCCTAATCCTATTTTGTCGTCGACAGATGAGGAGGATCTTGTGTCTAGGCCTGTGTGGGACACTTTGTTGTCTTGTTCACATGATTGTCTCGATGAGACTTTTCCCTCGAACGAATCCATCATCGAAGCTATGAATTGTTCCGACAAACCTTGGGATGACATGCATCACCATTCCTATTTTCTACCAGATCTTGAAAGACTTGAGCAAGATGACTTTTGATATACTTTTATTGAGATAGTCGATCACGACGTAGTTCCACTTGATATGCACGACCATTATGCCGAAGGAAACATGGCGAGTATTTCTCCTACCATCCATCTTGACATCTCTCATACCCCTGGAAAGGTTGAAAATGTAAATATCAGTCTGGATTGTTTGCCAGAATAAATCCTGATCTACATCGAGATCTTCAAGGAATTTCAAGACATATTTTCTTGGTCCTATGAATATATTCTATGGATCGACCCTCGTAATGTCGAACATGAGATTAGAACTTATCTGGATGCTAAAACTATTTGAAAACTTCTTAGAGTGGTGAACACTTGAAAGGCCCCTGCTATTAAGCCAGAGGTGGAGAATCTACTTAATGTTGGCTTCATCTACCCAGTTCCCTTAACCAAATGGGTATCCAATCCCATTCCTGTAGATAAGAAGCAAGGAACCATCTGCATATGTATGGATTTCTGTGACCTGAATAAGGCATGTATGAAAGACAACTTTACCACACCTTTCATCAATAAGATTCTCGATGAGTGTGCAGGAAATAAAGTATTTTATTTTATGGACGTATTTTCAGGATATAATCAAATTCAAATCAAACCTAAGGATCAATAGAAGACTACATTTATTTTTCCTTAGGGTACTTTTGCATACCAGAAGATGCCTTTTGGCCTTAAAAATGTTGGAGCAACCTTTGAATGTGTGATGACTTTCTCTTTTCACGATCTTTAGAACATAGTCGAATCTTACCTTGATGATCTTTCTACTCACTCTCGTAAGAGAGTGAATCATGTTACTCACCTTTGGCTTGTTTTCAGAAGATGTCGTCATTATAGAATCCGTTTGAACCCTCACAAGTGCATCTTTTTCATTAAGTCTGGTCATATTTTAGGCTTTCTAGTTTTTGAGACTAGGATCATGGTAGATCCACTTAAGGCCGAGGCAATACTTTGGTTTCCTCCCCCACACACGATTAGAAAACTTCAGGGTTTACAGGGGAAATATAACATTCTTCGTAGGTTTATAGTTAACTATGCCACTATCACTAAAGGTTTCATGTGTCTTTTGAAGAAGGACAACCCTTTTATATGGGATGAGCGAGCCTAGGAGTCCTTCGATGCTTTAAAGAAATATTTGGTGTCGACGCCTCTGTTGAAGCCTCTTGAATACAGTAGAGATTACCTACTTTATATCTCTACGTTTGAATATATGATTGGTATGGTTCTTGTTTAGGAGGATGATGGGATCTGTGAGCACGTCATCTACTATCTTACTCAAAATTTACTCGGTCCTGAACTTAATTACACTCATGTTGAAAATCTAGCTTTGGTTGTTGTTCACACAGTCCAACATTTGCATCATTGTATATTAGTTTACAAGACTACAGTGGTTACTGATGTCAATCCATTTCAATACGTCCTAACTCGATGTATTATAGGGGGAAAATATAATAAATGGATTGTAATTTTACAAGAGTTTTATCTCGATTTCTCTTCCATGAAATCCAAGAAATCCCTAGTCTTTGCGGAGTTGATATCTGATTTTCCATGACTAGATGAGGACATTATCCATGTTGATTCATTTTCGAAAGAATACATTTTTTTTGTCTCGTCATCTGACCCCTAGTATGGAGACATCATTCTCTATCTTTAGACCTTGAATTTCCCTTAGCATCTCTCACGAGATGACTGACGACGTATAAGGTACCAAGCTAAGAAATATACTATCGTCAGTGACACTTTGTATCGTCAAGGAATAGATGATATCTTGCATCATTGTTTAACTCATGGAGAAGATGAGTTTGTTCTGAATGATTATCACAATGGGGCTTATGGTGGTCATCTATCCAGGCTTGCGACAACCCAAAAAATATTGTGAGCTAGTTATTTTTGGCCTATGATATTTAAAGATTACATTAAAGCAGTTAAGAAGTGTCACCCCTTCCAAGTGTTCACTCAGAAAATGTGATCGCATCCAACCCCTCTGCATCCAGTCCTTACCATCAGTCCCTTCACCAAGTGGGGGGTGGACTTCATTGATTGCATCCCAACTTCAGCTAGGGGGCATCAACACATTATCGTGGCCATTGAATACTTTAGCAAGTGGGCCAAGGCCATGCCTATAGTCAAATCCGATGGGAAGAATGCAACCTTCTTCGTATTAAATCATATTATCTTCCAGTTTTGTATCCCGAGTGAGACTGTCACTGACCATGGAACTCACTTTCAGAATGAGATGATGGAAGAACTAGAAGCTAATATGGGGTTTATACATGGTCATTATTATCCCTATTATCCCCAAGAAAATGGAAAAGTAGAGGCCATCAACAAGTCCCTCAAGAACATTTTGCAAAAAACTGTCAGTCAGAGTAAATCCAACTGGCACATCATGCTATATGCACTCTGGACAAAACGAACCTCAGTCAAGACTGCCATCGAATTTTCCACTTTCTAATTAGTACACAGTGCATAATCAATTTTACTTATTGAATGTGAAATCCCCTTCCTTAAGTTAGCAGTCGCGCTCCTACCTAACACTTCTGATCTCAAGCGACGCCTTAGAGTCTCGATGAGCATTGTCGAGATGCCTCTACGACTATCGAAGAGAAAAAACAACATGTCAAGGTCCAGTATGATAAGTATGTCTATCCTTGGTTGTACACCAAGGGTGACTTGGTCCTCTTATATGATGAAGCCAAAGAACCATTGGGGGCCGGCAAGTTTAAGCCCATGTGGCACGGTCCTTACATCGTGTGGCATGTTCTAGAAAAAGGAGCCTATGAGTTAGAATATTATGAAGGGAATAATTTGGTTGAGCCCATAAATGGGCTCTACTTGAAAAGATATTATGCTTGAGCCCTGGGTTTTGGAGAAACTCTTTGTATACTATTGTAATTTAGTGTATATATCTCTTTTCTTTTTCATCTTCGGGTTTCTTATTGAGTTTTCATTTAGCTGATAGATGTCAATGGAGTCGTTGTTCTACTTAGGATTCGCAGATGGGGCCAGTCGTCACACACAGAACTTAGATTCCACCGCTTGGGTAGTTTACTAACCCGAGGGTATATTTGTGTCTTCAGGTGGCATATGCCTAGGGCCATCCATGAATAATGTGGCCGAATATAGCGTCATTATAGAACTTTTATGTGATGCTATCTCACATGGTATTTATTCATTAGAAGTTCACCTGGATTCCCAGTTAGTAGTACATCAGTTGAATGATCATTACAACTGCGTGATCGTACATTACTCCAACGATTCCCATGGGTATGTATTTTAGAATGACAATTTGATCTTATTACATATTATCATATTCCTAGGAGTTCTAATCATGTATTTGATGCTTATGATAACTTTGTTTCAAATTGGCACTTTTCACATAATTAAAAGCAAAGAAAACCATCTAATCAATGTACACATTGTAAAATATATAAGTAAATCCAAAGATCCTTTTTTATATATTTCAAAAAATATGGTGTTTATAGTACAAAATGCAACTAACACCCTCAATACACATATACAACTGGTATTACAATATCCCACAACATCTACGCCTGTGGCGCCAGATGTGTGTCATGTTAGAAAACCATGACGTTTGTGAGATGCCAAAAGAGTCGTACCCATGCCCTGGGTACACCAACCACCTGTCACTGCATGTCTTCAGGCAGATCCTCTATCTGAACATGGGTAGCCTGTGAGTCAAATGTGAAAGGTTTCCCTGTACATTTTGTAGGACCCTCTTGGCTTCTCCTCCCACCGCCTTATCTCCACGGTTCCTCTTTCAATGTCAAGGGAAACCCTATGGCTATTATGGACCCACATCTGCGACAGATAAAGTATAGTCAATACTTAAGAACCATCCAAAAATATTTTTGTCCTAATTATACAAAAATACTAAAAACGAAAATATGTAAAACAAATTTGATATGCCTATGTCACCATAGGTGGACGCTGGTCAGAGTGGCATGTTTGGATCTCCTTTGAAGTTGATCCCCTCATAGGGATAGTCATCCAGAGCAATGACCTGTTTCCACCACCAGTAGAAGAAGTCCCCGTTGTAGGGTGTTGGAAACCTACTTCCCCCCTGCCACCTCATCACCTCGGTCCACCGTGCCATGGCTAGACCATGAGGTCCTTGAGGAAGAATATCAAATCTAGGTCCCAAACCTAGAACCCACTCAAAAAAGAAACTGCACAAGATGGAGGAAAACCCAAAATTAATTTTACCCCCCTACTTGCACTCCATCAACTGGATCTTCATATTCGCCAGTAGTGAGGTACACCAGTCATACACTGTGGGTCTCACACACTACACTGCATAGAACATGAGTGGCCTCGATTCCTGGTGCAATGAGGTTGAACCTGTGATCCTGGTCAATACTAGGACAATGATCTTCAGACTGAGGTTGTTTATTTCTCAGATAGGGACTTGGCTCCCAACCTTAGGAGTCCCTACTACACAGTGGGCATCAATATATTCCTCTATCTTCATCCCGCTACTTTCTCCCCATGAATTGAGGTTCACAACCTCCCCCCAGTGTCATAAATCAGTTAGAAAGTAAATTTCCTCTAATTCAATTCTCAATGGTTGCCCATCGAGATTGAATCTATCACTATCAGGGTCCCAGTAAGCCACCAACATCTCCAATAACCTCACCTGGGATCTCATTCCTTTGAGCACCCAAAACTTATAAAAAACACATCGCTTTAAGGCCATTTGGGTCCTCAGATCTTGATCTATAGCGACATCGACCTCTTCATGTTCTCTCTCTCTCCATTCAAGAACCATCCTGTAAAAAAAAAATTATAATTTTGAGTTAGAACCCCTCTTTTGACCTTTTGTGTGTCTGTACGTAACATCCTTTTCATACAGTCCTGTGTAGGGCTCAATATACACCCCTTGTAGTTCATAGAGGAGCATATACCCATGATATACACGACCTAACCAAAGCCATACCGCATACACCAAAATGTATACTTTTCACCTTAAACAACTAAAACGTTAAGACCTAATTCAAAATTTTAAACCACTGAATTTGAAGAGGAAGAGAACAATAATTACTTGATCCAGACAACTCATGATTTCATTGCCTGATGCTCCCATAACTGTCATTTGAATCTTGGAGGAATTTTGGTCCAATTTGCACTAGTTGGGTAAAAAATCAAAATGGTATAGTAATTTTTTATTTTATTACTATTTATAAAAAAAAATTACCCACTTTCTATAATTTTAAGCCATTTTTTCACCTAATGGACTAATACAAAAGTGGATAGAGTTGGTTTTTGCAGTTTTAACCTAGGATTCTTGTAGATTTCAGCGTTATGTCGACCGTTTGTCACCTCAGGCAGGTATATTCATTACCCATCATATAGGATAGGTATCCATTCTATCATGCATTTTCACATTATCCTATAACTATCACTTTTTACATCCTAGATACAGACCCATTTGTTGTGACACAAAACCCTCCATCTGCTATAAGGTTGTGTCAGTTTCAAGTGGTAGAGACTTACCAAACATGGGTTCCCTAGTTAGATCCCCTACTTCATTTGGTACCCATGCAAATATTTTTTCAAATAGGATTGGGAGTCCCTCACAACGCGTACTTGACTTTATGCTGAGCCTCATTCCTCATTCACAAAAATGCGAATTTATAACCCATGGACTCCCAAACAAGTTTAATTTAAGCTCTTTTCTGACTCGTCTAAAAAGGGAAAAGATTGTTGAGTGATTTGACCCTTTCACACTCATTAAATTGGATTTGAAATATCATGAGTCTTAGTTAAGCTCTTTTTCGACTCGTTATCAAAAGGTGAAAATATCGTCGAGTGAACTTTTTTTTTTCACACGCGTAAATTGGTTTTGAAAAGACATCTATTTGGGACAAGTTTATCTCTTTTTCTGTTAAGGTTTAAGCTATTATTAGGTTTCTTTTCAATTCAATAGATAACCATAACATAGATAGGATCACTGATAAATACACAATCACAAGAGACACATCATTTATCCTAGGAAACCCTCATGGGGGAGAAAACCCAACAAAAACTTCCTTAATATAGATATCCAATACAATGCCAAGAGAATAAACCAAACAATACAAAAATTTCTCTCCCAAATATGTGCCTCTCTCTCTCTTCCTTCTTCTCCAACTGCAGCTCCAAAATTGCGCTCTGATGAAGAAGTGAGTGAGTGAATAAATGAGGCACTAGCTTCTCTTATTTATATAATCTGGTAGGCATTGAAATGGGGTGTCTTTTCACTGGCAGGGTTAACTTCACATTCTGGGTGGTTATAACCACTTTAATATATTATGGGTGGCTATAAGCACTTTAATATATTATAGGTCCGAATTTTCATTTATTCCATTACAATTAGGGTTTGACCAATCCGGAAAAGGGGATTTGGTCATTTACAATACTCGACATGATCAATCTACAAAAGGGGATTGATATAATGAATAATACATCAATAATAATTGGAATACTCTTTGCAGTTACAATATTTCAACACTCCCCCTTAACAACAAGGGTATTCTAAAACAACATCAGGCGAGAGAGAGGGGAGCATCATCAAAAACATCTTGGAACAATGACTGCATATCTATAAATCATCAGAAGTTTTTCTCATCATCAATTTCATCATTCACAACAGGGATCTGGAATGGCATCATTGTCCTCATCAGCATGAGGCTAAGGTAACATCATCATCATCTTCAGTGTGAGGCTAAACTAACATCATCATCTTCGGCATGAAAGATGAAATAACATCATCATCATGATCATAATCATCTTTAGCAAGGAGATGAAGTGGCATCATCATCATCATCTTCAACAAGAAGCTGAAGTGGCTTCATCATCATCATATTCAACAAGAAGATGAAGTGGCATCATCATCATCATCTTCAACAAGAAGCTGAAGTGGCATCATCATCATCAACTGTATCAACATGGATTAGTATAACACTAATACATCATCATCATCAATAACAACACAAGGCTGACATAACATCAACAACATCAATAACACAACACAAAGGCTGGAGCATCATCAACATCAACACTAGGCTAAGAGTCTTCAGCACAAATCTTGCATCACAACACAAAGCTGGCTACACAACATCATCAGCATGAAGCTGGCACATCATCACAACATGAGGCTGGAAACACATCATCACAACATGAGTCTGGCACATCATCACAGGATGAGGCTGGCACATCATTAGAACATGAGGCTGGAACATCATCACAACACTTAAGTTGGCACATCGTCACAACAATTAAGCTGGCACATCATCACAACAATTAAGCTAGAACATCAACAAAACAATTAAGTTGGTTAATCATCACAAAAATTAAGTTGGCACATCATCACAACAATTAAGTTGGCACATCATCACAACAATTAAGCTAGAATCACAACACAAAAATTAATTTGGCAACACCACACAACAATTAAGATGGAATCACAACACAACAATTAAGCTATAAAACAAACACAAAAATTAAGCTGGAATCACAACACAACAATTAAGCTGGCAACACCACACAGCAATTAAGCTAGAATCACAACAATACATTACTCCCCCTTTCGAGGGAGGTCCTTTGAGACTACACAATATAATCAAAATTTTCACTAGAGTAGCATACCAGCCTTCGTTGGAGTACCATACCAACCTGAATTGGGTAATATACCAGTCTGCGTTGGAGTAGCATACCAACCTGTGCTGGGGTAGGATACCAACCTGTGTTGGAGTACCAACCTGCACTGGGGTAACATACTAGCCTCCATTAGAGTACCAACCTATTCATCTGTGTCAACATGTTGGATTTTTATAGCTCCTCTCTGTGTCATGTCATGGGTGAAGTGATACTAGATCTCTATGTGCTTTGACTCATCATGGAACACATGGTTCTCCATCATTTCTATACAACTTGGTTATCACCTAGAGTCACAATGGATTCCATATCAGATAGATCTGTCAACAACATCCGAAGCCATATGAATTCACAATTTGCAGAACATGCAACAATGTATTCTTCTTCTGCCGTGCTCATAGAAATGTTGAATTGCTTCCTACTCTTCCATGAGATCATTGTTGACCTCGGACTGAAACAACATCCCGAAGTGCTATTTCTATCAGAAACACTTCCATCTCAATCTGAATCGGTGTAACCATTCAATCTAAAGTCATGATCTCCATTATAACTGAGACAACAATCTAATGTACCCTTAAGGTACCTCATCACATGTTTTGTATAATCAATATGAATACGTCTAGATTCTACCGGATACTTACTCAAGGAAAATCATACATCTAGCTTGGTATTCGTCAGATACATCACTGAACCAATAATATGTTTGTACAGAGTAGCATCAACTAATTCTGACGAGGTATCAACCAAGAGCATCAACTTTGTTTCCATGGGTGTGTACATGGATTTGCATTTCAACATGTCAACCCTTTTCAATTTTAACTGCATACTTCCCTTGGTTAAGGAAGATCTTCTCAGTTCTCTACCAAAATTCAAGACCTAAGATATAATGCATTTAGGTGTTCCATCAAAATCTGTCGCGAGATTCTTCTACAATTTATGATGATATTTTCTTCATCTTGTCAAGAATACATCATCTACATATAGTAGTAACATCATTGGCTCATCATTCATAACCTTGAGATAAAGGTTAGAATCAACTTTACTCTTGGTAAATCCAACGCTCTTCAGGAAACTGTAAATAAAGCTCTAGGAGCTTACTTCAATATGTACAAATCCTTCTCCAACTGGAAAACATGAGTCTTTCTATCTTCAATCTTCAAATAATTTTTTCTCATTACATTGTACCAATCTAGTACACTTTCTGAGTTGTAACTCAATCTGCACAATCATGCGCTAGCTCTATGTCCTTTTTGCAAAGTACTATTTTTCTCACTAATTGAGAGTATGTCCTCTCCTCTTTTTTCAATTGTTCCTTCCGAAACTAAGAGTCTGCACTTGCACCTGATCTAAAGATGAGAATGGTTTCTCCATTCTCACTATGACTGCTAAAATCTGGGAGTAATTCCTCTCCTCCATCATGGCAACAACTTCATTTGAAATTGAGAGTGGCTCAATAAATGATACTGAAGGTAGCTCTTCTTATTTCATGGAGGTAACTCTATCTTTTTACATAATCATGTCTCCATGACCCAATTAATGTAATACACCAACTTCCACTCAATTTTAAATATTGGGACTACTCCCCTTGCATCTCATACTATATATGTATCATATTTTTTCTGGTTGTCTTCATAAGAACCTGAATTATTTCTTCAATAAGTGTCTTCTCATAGTCTTCTCCCTTTTGCTGGGAGAATCCTCTAAACACACATTGGGCTTTGTACATATGAAACATGTTTGATCTGTATAGATCGATATTGGAATTCAATACCTCCTTCTCTTCTAGTCTCACAGAATAATCCATATCCTAGTCTTTCTGACGAGATTTTTTCTTTGTTATTGAAACAAGGGAATCTTCCCAGGAGATTTCAAATCTCCTAGAATTTTCTGAAGCTATGATTTAGTCTTCTCATGACATCTGTCTCCCAGTCCTGGAAGTTGTCTCTTCATCTTATCCTTTTTGAGATCAGACTTACTCTCGATTTCCGCTGAGTCTACAAGGAATTCATCATCTCTTACATGGTATACCTGGTGTTGAATACCAAGTCTAAATATGAAATACAGACTCAGGATTCAAACGAGATTTGCTTCCCGTTCTAATGTTCGGTCATCTTTGGAGCCTTCTTCTCCTTTCAATAAATCTTCATATGAGATACTCTGAATCTCAAGAGATAGCTTCTTCTTCATCTTCTTTGGTACATGAATGTATATGGTCATGTACATAGTCTGCTTCATGTCTCATATAATGTGTTTCCTTCAACAACTTTCACTATAACTTCCTCAGGGTTATCACCTGTGACTTGAAACAAGGTCAACAAGAAAGAATAATTCTCTTTTGATAATAGTAGATAAAAAAATAACACAAAATAATCATCACAGTAGATCCTTTAGAGCTATCACTTGTGACCTGTCTAAAGTAAAGATCAAAAGTAAGAAATACAATACGAAATGAGGTCAACACTCTTATAGTGTTGTGGTCAAACATTCCTCCATGGCAACTTGGAACTAACACAAGATATTTCTGCTAGAGGAGATGTTAGTTTGTATCGAGAAAATGATTACATTAAGCATTTAACTCAATATGCTCACATGCTACCAAGTATATTACTTTTTGAAGACTATGTATAAACTTGTCATGTGCAACTTTGAATCTAATCAACTTAATTAATCAAACCTGGAGCCTTGTCCTCAAGAATGAGTGTGCTTCTTTTCTTCCAAGTTTTCTTCACGAGTGCTTTCTTCAACCTATCTTATTGTACTAAGACAACATGTTATCTTGACATAAGGTTGGGTTAGAGAATAAAATCTATGATCTCAACTTTAATCCATCTAATACCTTGACTTTAATTTTGATCAAAGGTTAGTATTATGGTCATATCTACAACATGCAACACTGATCAAATTAATGTCATAACAAATAGATGCATATCCGAATAATCACACCTGGGTTGCATAATTCCTATGAATGTGTTGGATCTTGAGATCCTTTCGGATCTATGGCAAGAGATCCCTTCTCTTTCAAATACCCTTTAAAGATTAATAATTTAAACATATGTGAGTACATACCTTTGATAGTGGCACCATCTGGTAGAAACGGAAATGATCAACAACTCTTAAAAACTTCAAGGGTGACTGCAACTGGTACTATGGATGATACTTCAACTAGTACTACAAATGCAATTGATACTGCAACTGGTTCTGAGACTGCAACTGCAACTGCAACTTAGGGTTTTATGAGGAAACCCTAATTTTTCAAACTTCAAATTTTGAAATTATGTTCCAGGGGATAGATGCGCTAAGCCGAGGCGAGTAAGCTGGTGCAATCAGATTTATGAAAATCCAAATTTTACCCCCTCAAACTTGACCAACAAATTTTTGGACTCGTGCTTCTAGTTTTTTGGTACTTATGGTTTTCTGGTACTTCTGGTACTCTAGTACTTCTGGTTTTCTGGTACTCTGGTACTTATGGTTTTCTGGTACTTCTGGTACATTGTGAAAACTAGGGTTTCACTTTCCAGGAGATCTACCCACTGAAAATGTGTGTTGAAGGTGCCAAATAATTCCTTGGGTTTGGGATCACTTTTATAGATGGTTTTGAGGTTGAAAATATTCTTCAATAAAAATCCCTAATTTTCATGTACAACAACATTGATGTAATTCTTATTCTTGTGAAAGATGCTCTCTTTGGCTTAGCTCTGATACCATGTTAAGGTGTAAGCTATTATTAGGTTTCTTTTAAATTCACTATATAACCATAGCATAGATAGGATCATTGAGAAATACACAATCACAAGAGACACATCATTTATCTTGGGAAAACCTCATGGGGGAGAAAACCCATCAAAAAATTCCTTAATATAGATAGCCAATACAATGCCAAGAGAAAAAACCAAATAATATAGAAAGTCCTCTCCCAAGTATGTGACTCTTTCTCTCTTCCTTCTTCTCCAACTGCAGCCTCAAACTTGCGCTCTGATGAACAAGTGAGTGAGGGAACCAATGAGGTGCTAGCTTCTCTTATTTATACAATCCGGCAGGCGCTGAACTGGGGTGTCTTTTCACTGGCAGGGCCGACTTCTCATTTTGAGTGGTTATAACCACTTTAATATATTCTGGGGATGACTTTTCATTTAGCCCATTAGAATTAGGGTTTGACCAATCTGCAAAAGGGGATTTGGTCATTTACAATACACAACATAATCAATCCACAAAAGGGGATTGATCTAATGAATAATACATCAATAATAATTAGAATACTCTTTACAGTTACAATATTTCAACATTTTCACACCAAGTAGACTAAAAGATATAAAAAATGACATTTTTTGGCATTAAGTTGTGATTGCATCTCATGCCCTTACTTGCAATATTGAGTCTATAGTCGGTTCTCGCTTTGCGTTATAAACTGTTTTCCTCAGCAGTTTTGCATCCTCTACCAAGTAGAGACTTGCTTATATCTTTCACAATATGACACCCTATACCTAAGAGGAAACAATCGCCCGAGTGTCCATCTCCCGCATGCAATCCCTTGCATTGAGCATAGGTACGTTCCACTGCTGGAACTAGTTTTGCTTACTTGCGACACTCGATTCCTCCTCTGTATCATAGCATTCGTTTGTTATGAAAAAACAAAAAAATACGGCTCAAAAGGGAGTATTATCTTATATCAGCAACAGTCGTGTCGCCTTTGAATAGAGAACAAAGTTATTTGAGTTGATTCATCATAATTTTGGGTTTAGCATGGCCTTAAGAACCTAAGCTCATTACAGAGTCTTCTCTACTAACTTGTTACTCTTCTAGTCCCTACAGAGAACTTCATCGATGCCTCTTTCATATCTTTATTTTATCATTGGATCTATGCTACCAGAGTCCACCATATCTCATTCTCTTGTTCAAAGGAAGTCTATCAATCGATGTCAGCCACTCCTCAGAACTCTTGACTTTTCATGTCGGCCATACCCTCAGTTTGTCTCATAATCACATGATACTATAGTCCTATCATGCACCCTGGCCCTACTTTCATCATTGGTAGGTAACCTTGAACCCATTAGTCGACATTTCCTCATTGGTCATTGACTGGGTGGTTTCCCTTGTGCTCGATAGCAAGACATCTATTCACACATTGGGATTTGTGTAATGTATTCGATTCCATTAGCCTCATTGGTGGTTTCCTCACCTTTGTCAGAATTTTTCATCATTCGTTGCTATTCATAGGGTGTTTTCCGTGTACCGCTTGCACTTGGAACACGTGAAAGATGCACAGGGTCATTGTTTCATGAACTTGTTCTTCGACCAATATCCACCAAATCATGAAGCTCATGCTTTGTACCTCGTGATGAATGATGAGAGATGCCTTAATTCTCTCCTTTCAATGGCTCTCTTTCCATCGACATTAGCCCATTTATTATAGAAATGAGACCTAGAGTCTAATGAGTACCTTGAGTCTTGTATTCATCAATGGCATGATCTCTCTCCATCAATAGTTGGGAATACATCAATGTGTCATGATCGATGGATTCTTCAGGTGTTTGACACCGACTCCTCTATTCACACTTATAAGAATGTACTTGATGCCTTGATACCTACTTTCATTATTGGTAGGTTGTCTCTCATTTGTTAACAATATACATTAATGAACAACAATCCAATTATGTATCATTGTGTTCTACCTCAACTCCTTTATTCACATGATGTATACTTGCACCTTTGGCAGATTCTGTAGAAGACTTGAAGACATCACTATGTGGCCGCAACTTTCATGAGTTGTTGCTTCCTTTTCATTGGACCAGTACCTATATGACTTCAGTGATCATGGGAGATCAAATTGTACTCCATGGTATACATACATCTTCATATTGGTTTTGAGACTGGTACTACTGGGCCTTGCTCGTGACTATCATAGCTATTGGCATGTAACCACATTTGTATTTTCCTATTCATGGCCATGGACACTTATTTGGTATATTTTCACATGGATCTGTAGTGTATTTTTGGTATCCATGTATGCAAAGTCAGTGCATAATGTAATGAGCAATTGAGTTCATCCAACTGATTCTTTACCACTCCACTTTTGGGTTGTTTATAATGTATTTTGACCATCCCAAATACTCCTCTAGCCTCACACATTAGGGAGCATCTATTAGAGCAAGATTTTCCTCACCCTATGCAATATTGTAGAGACAACCTTATTCCATTTCCCTATGCAAACTTCTCTTCCTAGTTACTAAAGTCCAGAGAAAAAAATATAAATTTTTCCACTTATACTCATCTTGCACCTTATACAACAAGCGTATATGTAGGCTACTCCACTACAGCCCGCGTACATCAGGATATGTGCCAGAAAATCAAAATTAAACATCGTTTTTCCATGTCACGATAGGATATCTCTGATCCCTAGCCTTCCATATAATGGAAACATTTTTATTTGACCCTTCAATTTCATTTTGAAGGCTATAAAGAATCTGATTACAGCCTATGGAAAAGGGGAGAGAATTCAACTTTGAGAGCAAAGTTACTCTAGAGAAATTATTTACTTCATATTGAGTCTGCATCCCTTTGACCTTTGAGTCTGAACATAGTGTTCAACCCTCAAGATCTTCCCTTATTGTTGGAGAACCTCTTTGTCTCCCTTATATGATCTTGCCTTTGGTGGAGGATTGAAGTGGTGGAGGCCTAGTTGGAAGGAACTCAATTTCTTAGCTATGAACTGTGCCGACACGAAAGTCTGTAATATTTTCACTTTTGTTGATCGTTTATTAATAGAAATAATCATTTCCCATCCAATTGATATCTTGCAAATATATGTATTATTATCCATGGGAGTATTTGTTATGTATATTGATGGATTATGCTATCTAATGTGCTAACCCTTTACATTTCCACCATATGCCTATTTTTGCTTGTTTGTTGAGAACTTGTTGCAGGTATATAGCTTTGGGTTAAAGTGATCAACGGTGGACATCATTGAACATCTGGACGAGGTAGGCATGTTTCTTATCTTTCTTTCACATTGGTTTATATAGCATGTTGTTGGGATAGAATTGATTTCTGCAGTCATTTCTGTCTGTTGTGGTTCACCGTAGGCAAAGAGAGATTTTCCTCCTAACAATTGCAGCTATGTGATACATTCTCCGGCTTAAAAACCTATGATATGTGGATCATTTCATCTATGTGAGTCTTTATCCATCTTTAAAACCTAAGAGAATGCCCCTAATAAGGGTACATGGTTCCTACCTAAGACAGAACTGGAACATAGAGATGACCTCCTCCATTCAGAAAGTTGAGAAGAACTCCAGATGATTATCTAGTGGGAAGGGCGATCTATTGAGTTTGACGTTCTTATGGATAAGCACAAGGTGAACGTGTGAAATCCCAAAGTGATGGATGCATCATCATGTGAACAAAAATGAAAGAGTTGATGAGAAACTGCAAATGATTCTCATGTGTGAGGCAGTGGGAAAAATATATGTAGAGTGGACGTGACTGTGGACGACCACAGGTGAACGTGTGAAGATATTATTATTTTTTGTAATGCAGTGAGCCAAAGATATGGACATACCTATGGATGTTCCCCCAGTGTATGATAAGTAGTGGTTGTATAAGATCCATTGCTATATTGTTCAAGAGTCAGCTTGTAACCCTACTTGTAATGTAAAGGGTACAGGTCGACCCGACCTTAATGTGACTGGTAATTAATGTAAAAGATAATTAATTTTGTTAATATTAATTATATTATAATCTAGTGAGGTTGGCCGTGTTGTGCCAATATACGCTTCTATTGACAGGTTCAAAATAGTATAAGTAAAGGTAAATTCCCCATTGAGGAATTATATCTTTCATGTGAGTTTGAAAATTTGAGCAAGTACACCTTCTTGGGAAAGGTGCACACCTCTCTTGGGAGCTAGTCTTCTAGGGTTTGAGAACCCTCTTGTGTGCTAGGTTTTCTTGGTGGCGAAGATATTTCTCTTGAAGAATATAGAAAAGGATTTGGCTGGGTTTTCTTCCCTTATTAAGAAGGGTTTCCTAGTATAGTTCTTGTGTTCTTATGCATGTTGCTTCTTCTTGTGATCTTGGTTGTTGAAACATTAATGGTTATGTTTAAATGATAAAAATGGAATTAACTTCATACTTGACCTTTCTTATTGAAAACTAAACATGGCATTAGAGCATAGGTCTTGAAGAACCCATTGCACAATAAAATTTTAGTCATCCTCTCTCTCTTCTGCAAAACCGTATGACCCTCCTGGGGTTTCCAGAAATTCCGTACGACCTACCTCTTTGAGGAGTTTCAGAACTTTTCACTTGGACATTGGGGATAAAAATTTCATAGTAGTGTGCATCCTCCTTCAGTGAACCTCCAAGAAGCTTGAGATTTCATTTCTGAGCATTTTGACTTTTTGGCCCTAGGGTTTCTAGGGTTTCGCTAATTTTTACAGAAATTTCAAAATTAGGGTTTCTGCAACTCAGTGAAGGAGCTCTTTAGCTCACCAATGTTCTCTTATATTTAAAAGGCTTATTGTTGGTAGTCATAAGTCCAATAAAACCTAAAATTGATAGCTTAGCCTAGAGGTTAGGTTTTCTAGCCCATTTGACAAAGAAGTTGTGAAGAACATAAAATTATGATGAACAAAACTATGATGGAAGTTAAGCTTGATGGATCAAGCAACTTCAAGTTTCTGGAAAATAAGAATTCAAAGGAAGACTTATTGTGGGTGATACAAAAAGGTGTCACTGTGACATACCTCCTTCATGAATATGTCAAGAAGACAAAGATCACCTAGGAGCCATTGGAGAAATAATATCAGCACCCTCAGGTATCCACTTGTATATATACTATTTGTATCATTGTCATGAGGGAAATTGCAGTAGTAATGAACCTTTTGTTGTAGTCATGGATCCAGAGGGATCTTAGTGCATTCAGAGGAAAAACACACTCAAAGAGAAGACTCCAGTTTTGATTGTTGTAATTGGCATTCCTCTAACCTATATTTATAGAGTTTTCTACATTACAAGTAAGTGTTGTAGCTATGACAACAACCCTTAAATTGTTTTAATTCTAGAGATGCACTCATTATTCTCCTTTAGGAGATATTCTTGTTTTGGTTCCTCTTGTTTTCTTGTTCTAGACGTGTTAACAACAAAGGAATATGTTTATCCTTCAGAGGGAGTCACTTGACTTAGAGGGAGTCAAAAATACTTGAGAAAGAGGAAGAATAGAACCATCATTAGGGAAACTAATGCAATAAAACATCATCGAAATCCTTCTATGATTTTACGGGAAGAAGCATGCATGATATAGTATATGTTCAGAACAAGATTCTTCACCAGACCTTGAAAAGCATAACTCCCAAAGAAGTATTCACTGGAATGAAGTCTGATATTGAACACTTTGGGTTATTTGGGTGCCCAGTGTATTTTCATGTACCCAAAGAGAAGAAGTCCAAGCTAGATCCTTTATAAAGTAAGGATACCATGAATATTCAAAGACATTCCAGATTGACATCCCTGGTCAAGAGACATATTGAGACAAGAAGAGATGTTTTTCTTGGAGAAGAGATAGTCTTTCAAAGATCTAGAGAATCTCAGATGGAGATTAAAAGTACCACAATGCCTTCTCCCCCTTCAACAGTTCAGAGGGAGACAAACATTATCCCAGATGATCCAGTTGCTCTAGTTGACATGTTCAGAGATATTGCAGTAGGGCATAAAAGGCCTACCTAGACTCTCTTTGCATGAGTCAAAGAAACATACAAGCCTCTCAAGGCACATCCCGACAAAGAAAAAGAGATTTTCGATCTATCCTTCAATGATGAGACACTTCATTAATTTTGAGCCTCCTTGTCTTGGAGAAGCAACATGAGAACATGTATGACAAGATGCCATAACAGAAGAATATGAGTATATCTTAAAACATGATGTATAATATATTATTTAGGGACCAGAAGGGAAGTTTGTGGTAACTTCCAAGTGCATATATAAGATCAAGCATGAAATTGATGGAAGTGTCGAGAAATACAAAACAAGATCTATAGCCAGAGGTTTCTCACAAACAGAGGGGGTTTTCTATGATGAGACACTTGATCTAGTAAGCCTAATACACTTCCATCTGTACTACCATTCATGAGTTGGAAACTATATCAAATGGATGGATTCTTGATGATTCTATACCAACTGGATCCTAATTAAGTTTGTAGTGGACAGACAGGTTAAGAGGCTACAAGTCTTTCATGACTCCAAACTTTTGATGGACTAGGAAAATGGTAAAAATAACATTTATAACTTGGAGTTGGGGCCTATTTTCAATAGGATTATGGAAAACAAAATAGTTTTTGAAGAGGTTTCCTTCGCTCATGTCTATTGAGAATTCAACCAAAAGGATGATCACTTATCAAAGAAAGAACTTATTTTGGATGAAGTGTTTTTCCTTGTTCATGAGATTAAGGACCATACTCTTACATATTTTTTGGTCAATGGATTTTTGGTCTTGGTTTTTTTTTTTTATGTAAAGTTAGAGAGAGTTTGTCTCATGGTTTTATCTCAGCATCAATACAAAGTTGTGGGACTATTTCTTTAAAGAGTGGCATGTATAAGGATGATTGTAAGAGTCAAAGTCATAAGCATAGGCTATAGTATTATAGTTCCAATGGGTTTCAAAATTCATAGTGGACTGAAGGGTCTAATGGAAGATAAGAAATGCGATATGAATATGGATGGTGCACCACTAGGTGGGAAGAGAGTAGGGGAATTATTGGGGACGAGATAGAGGAAGAATACTATGGTGGGGATGGAAAATATTGATACCAAAAATGTATATGTTTATCAATTGTTATGGTCTTCTTCCTAAGCAACTGTTTCAATATCCTATATATCGGTCAAACACCCTCAACACCCATTTGGCCCGACCAACCTAGACATACTCCCTCTTGAGAAATACTTTGTCTCTCGTCTCCTTGTACTGTCGCATTCCCTTGAAATTGTTGGCATGATCGAATCCTCCCCTCAATATGTGACTCATTTGATTTGGTCCTCCCACTATTGTTGGAGACTCCCCCTGTCTCCGACTTGCAACCTTTTGGACCGTCAATGTTGATGTGAATTTCTTATTCTTGACTGGTGGCACCATTTGCATATGGTTGCAGTACTTTTTCCTCTGAGTCATCCACTTCAATCCTTCCAAATTTTCCCCCATGGTGGTGTAGTCTAAACATTCTATGTTTAATTGTCATTTTTCACCTGAATCTGGTGATCTAAATCTAGGAAAAAAACACAGTTTTATGTTGTTTAACTTTCATTTTTGAATACATAAATGGATCCAACATCCTCAGAAACCCCTGGGGCACTCAGATTACATAGAATTAACCACTCA
>JASDQU010501224.1:14517-38699 GCA_032191745.1 Picea mariana | reverse complement strand
AAGCAGCAAGAAATTCTTTCCAAAAGATAATAACTTCTTTATAAAAAGAAGAAGCTGGAAAATCACAGAAGTTATCCATTTCAGAGCAGTTGAAGGGAGATGTAATAATAAAGGTTTGGGAAACAAAATTGGAAGGATATAAAAGAATTACAAAAGAGGTCAATGAAGATTGTCAAAAAATCTTCAATGTTATTGAAAAATATTCAGCACATATTGGGATAGATAGCTTTTCCGAGTTGTTAGGAGAAATCGACATTAATAGGTATCAGCGGAAAACAAAAGAAGAACTTGAAGAAAAGAGAGCGGAAATCTCAAATATCAAAGCGATCAACATTCCAGAAATTGACAAATGAATGATAGCTCCAAGTTCAAAATTGGAGAAAGTTAAATCCACAGAGAAAACAATAGGAAGCCAGCTGCCAAGCCTACAAAGAAATTTCTTCTCATTTGAAGCAAACGAAGTACCAGAGGCTCCTAAAGTCTTGGTGAACTTTTTAGAGAAATATGTTCAATATATTGAAGCAGATAAAGAAAGTTCTTCAACTCAAAGTTAAAAACTTTGTAAATATTTCTATTTTTAGAATTTTGAAATAAATTGTAAACGGTTGACATTAGTTTATGCAACCGAAATATTAGGAAGTTGGTTAGTTACCAACGGAATATTTTGATAGAAAAGTATAAATATAGTTTCAAGAGGCTGAAACAGGGCTTCCGAAATTTTGTAAAAAACAAATCTTTGTACTATCAGCTTTGAAGTTTATCAAAATACCATTCACAACAAGATTCTGAATCTTGCAATTTCGTGACTATGTTTCTTCCCCTGTCTATCATCATTTGTTAAATCTTCCTCTTAATGTGTGTTTCTAGCAAATAAATCAATTTCATATTATAGGCATTGTTGTTTATTATTTCAGATTGGTTTGGATGTTGAATGTATTACAGTTTTTCCTCTGAGATTACTTTTGTGATTTTAAGACCTGTAATCTTTCTTTTCCTTAATATTTGTCTTTGTTAGAAATCTTGTTTCTCTTTCATTATTGTTAAATGAAATATAAGATTCTTTCCAGATAAAAGCCTTATATTTCTCTCTGTTGTGTATCATCGTCTACAATTTCAAAATTGTCACAAAACCAGGAAACGGCCTTGATTGTGTCTTTACATTACTGTTTAGATTTTAAAGTTGTTACATTTATATCTTTTCTGAAAGTCTGAAGTAACCAATTTATAAAAAAACCCTTTTAAAAACATTTAAAACCCTATCACCCATGACAGTTCCTAACGGCAGACAACCTAACGTAGAACCCGGTCTACAAGATCAAACTAGCATTGCCTTAAACCTATTTAACACCATCTTACAAAGTGCAACGAATAGGACTGAGTTAGAAAGATCGTGGGCTGCAATCGAACGTGACATAAGCATCCAGGAACAACGGGAAGAAAGACAGAGACAGTTGAGAAACTGAATCTGATCTAGTCTTTCTTTGTTTCTTTGTTTTAAAAGTATTATCATAAAAATGTTTATTCGGATGCCTTGACGGTGTTTTTTATAGCCTTAAAACACAAACTCAAGAACAACACCAGGAATATGAACTTCCACTTTTATTTACAAGCAAAAAAAAAATATCTCCCTGCCAGTTGGTCAGATGTCTAGTTGAACCAATTTTTAACACTCTAAAGCTGACATACAAACAGTTCAGTTTTCTAACAAAAAATATTAAGCTAACAATGCAATTAATGACCTCCCTCCCAACTATCAATGCATTGAATCACTTATGAAAACTCTCATCACTACCAACAACTCTCAACATTGCCAACATCATTCAACCACATCAACACCTTGCTTTAGCAAAAACCTCTGTATGTGTTTTACAATACGCTTGCCTTTTTTCCACAGGTGGATCCAAAGATTTACATTTTGGCCACAATTACAAAACTCACCTCAACAAAATCTTCACATACCCAAAATGGTTCTTGATACTCGGAGGCAGACCATAGTTTCCTTTCCAAATGTGCATCACAACTTCCTCTCTCTTACATCTTCATTTTCACTCCATCTTACATGAAAACAACATGTCATAGCTTCCAATTTAACAACACATCATTGTTTTCTCGATCATAGTCCCTTTCTTCTCCATCAAATTTCTAACATTCTCATCCAGGCCAATCATCTCAGTCTCCTTCAAGGACATTCACAACTTTTCTATAGTGTCTTAGCTCCTCACACAATTGCCTTCTCTCTCTCCTTGAACTTCTGATACCTTGTTAAAAAATAAGAAAAATTGAAGCTACAACATACGTAGTGAGAAAGAAGGCAAAAAAAAAGTACAAAAATAAACTTGCAATTCACTACTTTCTTACTTGCAATATACATATTTATATACAAAGAAATGCAAATATTTATATACAATGACAGAATAGTTATATATCTATATTCAACTCATTGTTTTTACCTTGGTGGCGGCTATATTGGCTACCCACTTTCAGCATCCAGGCCAAGCCACTCTCTAATGTACCTCATTATTATTACACAATACATTACATCATCAATCTTGTTACATGTATATAACTTTATTACTCATAGTAATGACCATTTTAGGGATAACATTTCCCCTGCCTTTAAACTTGAGCATCCTTATTCATGTCTTCGAGATCTCTCATTTATTTTTTTGTTAACAGTTTTTAATTATTCACTTGATCGTTCAACAGGTGTTGTTGAGCTAATTGCTCTCTTTGCCTACAGGAACAACTTGCAATGGATCTCAACATTTATTCACTTGATTGTTCAACAGGTGTTGTTGTTGAGCTAGTTGTTCTCTTTTCCTGCAGGAACAACTTGCAATGGATCTCAACATGTGTTCATCGTCAACACTTTTATTGGTGTGCATATACATCATTCTCTTTAAATACATGGAACTTAAAACTTAGCGCAAAACTCAAATCAGCACATGGACTTATAATTAGTCACAAAAGGGCAAGGTATATTGTTCCATGAATATTTTTGTTGGAATTTCTCACTTTCATAAAATTTTCACTCTCAAAAGATGTGCCTCTTAGGCGCTACTTTGAGAGGTTTGTGTGATCCAAGCCCATACTAACCTAACGCCTTTTAGGGAAGTGCTATATAATTTGCACCACTCATGACATGTGTTGCTCATTGTGCCCCCCGAGAATGGTATGGTGTAGATCACACATTCTACTAGGTCATGCATCTCATCACATAGTTCAGAAACAATATCAAATTTGGGTAGAATGTTTGTGTGCACACAACATTTATAACTTGCTCTTACACACAATCACAAAGTGATGTTAACATGAATTACATGTATGTGGTAATGATACAATCCAATGTTTATGATCTCTCCTTATATCCATGATGTGACACGCTCTATGTTAGAAATGTGTTGGTTAACTAATGTATAGTACACATAACACATGTAACACCCATATGTACTCTATTGACACAAAGTGCAATATTAACCTCATATCTTATAATTATTACATGACACTCTTATTACATCGTCACCCTTATTACATTTTTCGTAACTACATTATTCATAATAATGACCATTGRAGGGATAACAATATGTTGTGCCACTTTCATCCTCATATTTTGTCAAGAACATTAAGATCCTCAAATAGATTGATCCCCATGAAAACATTTGTGTTAATAGTAGATCATTTGAGGGAAATCTTCCATGCTTGGAAAAAGTTTCCACATTGTTGTCTTAGGTCTCAAAGCTAGCTATTACTTTGATATCCAACTTTGGACCATGCATCTAATATTATTCTAAATCTTCGTGTTTGAGTCAAAGAGGCATTGAACAAGCTAATGAAGAGCAACGAGGGAGGAGAGGCATTTGCTGCGTCCCTCTCACCTCAACAACCCTTGCCTCAAAACCTATTAGGGTTTCACCCACACATTGCAAGAAATGTGTTGGTGGCCAAGAAAATCTAGGAGGTGTGTGAATAGGGGAGGAGTGTGGAGTTGTGATCTCCCTGGAAGCTAACTTGGTTTCTTGTTACAAGGTTTGGTTCAGAGTTTTCTTGGTCATGGATTGCATCAATTTTCATTTGATCTTTACTTTTAGCAATAGGATGGCCTTAGATCTATGTTGGAGGTGCCTTGCCCCACCCATCCTCACTATTTTTGTTGATGGTGGTGGTCTTTTTGGTTGCGCTTGTGTTTTTGGGCTCTCTCTATGTGAAAGTTGTTGCCTCCTGTGGTTTTGTTTACAACCATTGTTATACACTGCTAGTTCAGAGATCTCAGTACCTTTGGTAGTTTTGATGGTGGTGGTATGGCCTTATGTTTCTTTGTGACTATCATGGTTCAATTTTAATTCTCTTCGTAGAGGAACAATGGGTGTATGTTTCCCTCGACAAATTTCTTATGCTAGTCGTTGAGTCCTTACTATGGTTTTTTTATGTGGCTTAGGGTTTTTGTGTTTAAGGTTTGATATAGTTTTAGGCTTGTGTTGTTTCCCACACACCCTATTGACAACTTATGGCGATGGTTCTTTTGGTATCGATGTTAGGCTCATGTTTCTTCCTTCCATGTATACCTGTGTTTTTGTAAAATGCTAGTTATATGTCTATTGTGGTTTGACATTCACCAAATCTAGGGATTTTTTGGTTGATTGGTGATGTTGGATGATCTAGTCTATGCCAGTACTTGTAGAGGCTTCATGTGTGCATCTTGTTTCTTTGTACATAAACATTGTATATACCATTTTATTAGTAGTCAAAGGAAGCTATTATGTCCAAACAGATACATCAAACTTTTCACTAATGCGTTGATTTGAATTTCCTACAACCCACCAAAGATCATCAAACCAATAAAAGCTTCAAAAGTGATTTTTGTTGTAAGAATTTCTTGACAATCTTGACAACTTGCATTTTCTTTTCACTCTATGGCAAATTTTCCTTTTATTCTTGATCATCTACATGCAAATCATTTTCTCTCGCTTGTGACTACTCAATCATTGGTTTCAAATTCCCCAAAACAACATGGTAACAAGGAAACCAACCTCTCCCAACTCACCTCTTAATATATCTATATTTTTGAATATCATGGAATATTACCATCATCTACATTGTTTCAAGTGAGGTCTCGTATAACCGTTTGTTTACCAAAAACTATTTAACACAAATTTATATAAGAAGTTTTGTATTAAAACCCTATTTCTCTCATATTTACATATATAGATGTAGATTTCCACATGTACATCTACATTTGAGGTGAAGTCAAGAGCTTTATATTTGAAATTGAAATCTGAAGTGATAGATGTGAAAAAATAGCTTCTATGACCATATTACACACTGCCAAAAAAACATAAAATGTTATTTAAGCAACACACAAATGGCAACTTATAAGGATACTGTAGCATTCAAATTCATAAATGGAACATGAGTTTAATTGCTTAGAGTATATGTATTTATACAATTTATTTATCTTTGTCTTCTCCATTGGTTTACCTTTTTCTTTCCAAGGAAAATCTTGCTAGAAACCAAAGGGATGATTTCCCATATTTGTGGATGGTATCCCTAATAAACCCATCGATGTAGACTAGTGTGCTTCACCTTGGGCTTTCCATTAGTTTACTTTAGCAAGTGTTCTCACATATTCTTTGTGGTAAATGTTTTACATGTGACACATTCCCTTGCAATATTCAATCACTATTTTTTATCCTTCTATCACACTTGTTTCTCTCAATTCACTAATATTATTACAATATTCTCTAATAATATTTTATACATACACCACTTATTTATCTCGATTCACTCATATTCTATTTATCACACTTCAAGTTTCATGGCTTCCCCATTCTCCTATGTCACAAGACTCAATGTCATTAGCTTTTACAACATTCTAATATTAGTTACGCTCTCATGACTTAATATTTTTTAAAAAGAAACATTAATGCCAACAGGGAAAACAAATAAAGGGGGGCATGGTTGACATATGATGAAAAATCCATTATTTTCGACACTTGGATATTGCATCTTGAGTTGAGATCTGAAGGAGACATTTGTGCCATATCTTAGTAAGGATGTTAGAAGGTTGCATGAAGAAGGGGTGACTTGAATCCACCTCATATAATTGGGTGAGACCTATCGAGGATTGTTTTTGGAAATTTTTGCATAGCAACTAGTTGAAGGTTTATTGTCAATGAGAGCCCAATTGATCGAGATCTATATTATGTTTTGGATCACTAGGACAATTGTCGAGGAAGGTGGTTATTGCAACAACACAAGTGACAAATAGACCTTATGAAGAGTTTGAATTTGAAAAAATTTATGTAACTGTATATCATGTTTTGGGAACTAAATCTCAACATTATTCTAAAACTTTGTTTGTAACAATATCTCTTAATTTAATATAACTAAAACTTATGGAAAATTACTTTTTTTTTTATTTTTTTTTAATGTTAGATGTGTATCAATATTAGTATTACAATATTGACTATAATTGAAATGTGATTGATGGTTGATCTATTTTCAAACTAATTGCCAGGCATGACATATAATTCTTTGAGAGTACCTATAAGTCTTATTATGCATGATTGCACTTGAGCTTTTGGACTTTAGCTCAACAATTGTGAGTTCATGTGAAAACACACCCGAGACATATCCTAGTGATCCTAAACTCTCTATAGACAAGACCCCTTTTACCATTGGAGGTTAGTCCTCCTCAACCAACCTTGCCTAAGACCGATGATATAGATTTAAATAATGATATGGATAGTATCTTAGCAAAGGTTAATGTACCTGTTCCTCCTAGTATTGATATTGTATTTTTTTTTTTAAATACCTACAATATAGTCGCTATTGCGACATCTTGGAGTGTCACTCCCATAGCAACCACATCAAAGATGATACCTCTTAACGTCACTCTTCCCATGTTTTAGACGTCTCTCTTGCCACCTTCAAGACGTTGGTCTTGCCACGTTCAAGACGTCTCTCTTACCATGTTCCAGACGTCTCTCTTACCACATCTAAGACGTCTCTCTTGCCACGTTCAAGACATCGGTCTTACCACGTTCAAGACATCTCTCTTTCCATGTTTAAGACGTCTCTGTTCCCACGTTCAAGACGTCGGTCTTGCCATGTTCCAGACGTCTCTCTTGCCATGTTCCAGACGTCTCTCTTGCCACGTTCAAGATGTCGGTCTTGCCACGTTCAAGACGTCACAATAACGATGAAATATATGTCGTCGAAAAAGAGACATCATGTGAAATGACGTTTGAGGGGGTTCGTTGTTTGTCATTATCCCGACAATATAAAGTGGCAATTGCATCAAATGCGCCATTGGAATTTGACCCAAATGTACTATTGACCCCTATATCCATCGATATATGGGGTACCCCCAAGTTACCCTCCCCCCATTGTCAACAACCATATCCTGTTGTCCTCCCTTCACCCATGAGTGGACCCACATTGACACCCATGATGTGCCCGACTATTCAACCAATTTGTGGTACCCCCTCTACCTCAGCTTACACCCCTCACACTAGTGAAAGAACCGTGCCTTCCTATGTACCATACATATCATTGCCACAAAAAATCCATACTTTCCATTTCCTAGTCCTCCACAACCCATGGTTCCACCACAAGGATAGCCACATGTCGGGTTTAACTTTGTTCAGACCTCTCCCATTCATTAATTTCACAATTTTGAACAACTGAATACGGAAAGTCCGGCCCATCAGTCGAATAATGCCAAAAAGAAACAAAAAAACTGAAACAATAATCCAAGACCAGGGGGAAACAACCCCTAAGAAAACCAACCTGCTGGGGGAAGCCAGAATCACGAAAACCAAAGCCCCCAAGGGGGGAAATAAAATGAAAATCCAAGGAAAGAATCACAAAAACCTCTGGAAAAATTTCTATTGTGCCCTTTGCTATGAGTATGGCCATTATACTCACCATTTCCCCCAAATTTTCGACTTTAAACAGATGAAAGAATCTGTGAACGGACCACGTCCCCCAGCACCGCCTACTCCTCAGTAGGCCCCACAAAAATATGTGCAACAACCAACCCCAGCTGTGTTGCAGGAACCTATTCTACACCAAGGGGTGATGAACACCCAGTAGGAGATGCACCCTGCCCCACCACAGATGGGACAGTATCAAACCCTAGAACTCATGTGGATCACACTATCCTCCTCACTAGTGAAGAGGAAATTATTCTACAAACGTGCAGTCATCAATACAACACACCCCCTGAATCTACTCCCACCACTTCAGAAGTAGTTCCAATTACAACTGGACCACCTTTGATCATTCCATGCCCTAACACTGAACCACCCCTTCACATTCATCGTATCCCAATTACGACTGAATGTCAACAACCCTTAGTCTAGGGTAGCACACAATTACAGTTTGGTCAATGACTTGGCGCAATCCCCTACTGCCATGTCAGTCTTGGAATTCCTTTAAACCTATAACACTCAACAGAAGTCATTACTTTTCACCCTAGGGGCATTTGACCCTATTGATACTAGACTCATCACATTTGATCTAGATTGCGGGGTACCCCGTCTCCTTGCTTTGGTAGTGTTCCAGATACCAGTCAAAATTCGTAATTCACAGTTCATCGATGTATCATTGATGAAGGTGCATCTACATGCATCATGTCCAAAACCGTATGGCAGAAACTCGACTCCTTTGAGCTAATACCATCTGCCATTACTTTGAGAGATTATGATGGATGACCATCTTCTCCTGAAGGACTCTTTCAAAATGTCCCTATTGAACTAGGGAGAAAAAACATCCTTATTGGCATTGAGGTTATCGACACCCCACTCGATTACAATATATTTTTTGGATGTAGCTACATGTACGCTATGAAGGAAGTAGCATGTTCTATGTTTCGAATGATGATATTCCCCCACAACAAGAAGATCATCACCATCGATCAAGTTTCACATTATGAGCCTAACCCTTCCTCCAACATTGATAACATCCTACCTTTTGTCCACACTAATTCTAACACCTACCCACTCATCGAGATGGGCCCCAAAATTTTCAAGGACCCATTTTTGCTAGGGACATACCACGGAGCACCCCCACTCATACACCCCTCAACTCAAGTATCTGCCATCTCTTCTAACAGAACTAACACTAGAGATACCATTCCTCCCACGGAGGCTTCTTCACTCCCTGACGTCCCACTAATCGCAGAACTCCCACCTCATGAATCCCCTGAGAACTCTCCAATACCACTTGTTCCTGATGTTCCTCTCCCCCAGGGTCACATCCTGGTTTGGGAGACAGTCCCCCAATCCATTACCCAAATCCCATTTTTCTACCCCCCACCAAGCGTACAAGCTTTCTAGGTAGTCGCAACACTTACCCTTCCTAACATGGTTCTCTCTATTCTAGTTTGGTATCTACACCCACCTGAGATGGTCCGTCAACCATACCTCCCTCCCCAAACTGAGGGAACCCCAATGCAGATCCCAATCCTAACCCCAATGGACCCACACCCCCCCCACTAGCCAACACCACCGCTTCAGTTGGGGTAGAAGGAAGAAGAAAGATCCCACTGCTCCACTCCCCCTCCCCCCTCCCCGAGTCCAACCTCCTTGCACACTATGAGAGAAAGAAGGACACGCCACCAATAGGTGTCCCTATCTCCCAGAGCTACACAATTTAATTCACCTCCCTCGAGAAACCACACTGCTCGTCGCTTCATCCAACACCTCTAATCCCACCACCACGTCCCTACTACAAGTAACAAAGGGATGCGAACCAAATTCACATGTGTCATATGTTTAGAGTATGGCCATTAGACCCACCATTTCCCTATTCTACCTCAATTTCGACAGATGCTAATGGAAGTATGCCAAAGATTTCAACAAGACTCCCCTCCATCCGCATCATCCAGTACTCTTGTCACTGACATCTAGTATGTCACGACCTCAGTCAATGAACAAATGAGATTCCCTTGCTCTCTATTGGGGTCCAATATATCGTCTATATTTACCACCTAATACATTTAATTTGTCAACCCAGGGGCCTGAATGTTTTACAGGCTACCGTGCATTGTAGGTGCAGACTATGCTTCTTTCAATATTGATCATGCAAGTAAACAATCATTGCAGTAAAACAAAGAACAGAAACTAGATTACTGGTGCTGAAACATAAATAACGGTATCATTCAAATAAAGAAGGAAAATTGTAATTGAATAAGAACACATAGATCTAATATATTCCACACAAAACCACAACAAAACTATAGCATAAGCCGACAACACCTAACCAGAAGAGTGGGCCCAACTCCGCGATCAAGGCTGCGGTGAACTAACTGCCACGAGAACTCAGAAACTCAGAAGAAGCTTGATTTTCATTAAACAAAATGGGATTGCATAGGTTGCAATATTGATACAGGGCAACTCCTAGCTAGTTGATTGACTAGCTAATCCTTTCTCTATCTTTGTTCAGCCTTTTATACAATTTGTGGAGCACAGAGCATCCCAAGATTAGGGTAACAAATCTTCCTAAAAATACACAAAGGTTGAACTGATTAATAGAACCTAATGTTGGACCATGGAACGGGTCATGTTTTGCACCTTCAACCCACGAACTGCATTGCATCCTTGACCACATCATCTTTCCAGACTACGTTTGCTTTGTTCCTACAAGATTTCAGAAATTAGTGATTCACTTTGGTAAACCCCCAACCAATCTCTAATGTTTTTGAACTAATACACACAATGACATAATAGAGGTGCATTCTTACCCTTGTGGTTACATACAATAGCTCAAGGAATATATAAATGGAGGTAAATAAGGATAGAAAAAGGTGGTAGAAAAAAATCAATTTCATGGGCCAACATCTCCCCCAAACTTTAGTCACGTGCACGTCCTTGTGCAGGACATCGCTTTCACAGATTTGGGTTGGAGCCTTCATGCTGGGTATGAAGTTCTCTTATGTCATATGCCCCAACCATATCTATCCCTGGAAACGTATATCCCCCAGTCAATATTATATCCTTCCACCATTCTCCCTAGACCTTGTAATCAGGTTGATATTGATCAAGTGGAATCCAGATGATAGGGAACGAAAATATCAAACCTAGCCATCAAACCCCACAAAACCTCATACATGCTATATACATGGGTATTCTTTCCATGGCTCTGTGAAAATTGGGAGCCCCAAATGCTTCTTGTTCCTTGATAGCAGGTGGTGATAAGGCCCATCTCTGGTCATAGTTTTCAAGTGCCTCTTCCTTGCAATAGGTCAACTATTTTGATGCAAAGCTCAACAAACCATTGTTGTGTAGTTTCCATATTCTGTGGCCAATTGGGAATTTGTCTAAAATACTTATGTTTGTTGATGATCTGTTCAACTTGAAAGTTCTTCATTCTAACCTAAAGGGGTCTGTGTACCTAGTTTTCCTCGAAAGAATCAAGTGCCTTCTTCCACTTCACCTGGTTAATGGTGTAGGAAAGAAAGGCCCTCAATTGGACATCTCCCACACAAGGAACTGGATTGAATTTTTTATCATCTCTTAGCAAGTAGTTGTGCATGTACAGTTCACACATGAGATGTTGATTGAGGATATCATAACTTCTCAACGTCCTAAGAAACTACATGAGGTCCTTAATATTATAAACCACCTCCTGGTAAATACATTCCAGATAGAAAAATAAATATTGTTCATGAATAAACAGTGCATAGCTAAGAGAAGGGCAGCGGCATGTTACTACCTGCTGGGTGATATCATACATCTCCTGTTTGTCATTTCTTAACCTCTGTATGTGTTCCTCTAGCTCTGTAATCTTTTCCTTTTGTTTCTTTCCCTTGTTCTTCTCTTCTTCCAACTTTTCCTCATAGTCACCAACGACTCTAGTAGCCTACTCCCTTATTTATTTGAATGCCCTTAGGTGCACTAAAGAAGGGACGGCTCCTGTCTAAAACTAAGCCACATTTTTCTTCCATTTTTGTATCTCGTCTCTCAACAAAACTACCTAAGCTTCAGTTGTATATGACATTGGCTCAACTTGAGTAGATCTTGTTATTGTGGAAGTGTGCAAAATAGGCTCGTTCTTAGTGGTTGCTGGTACTATAGAGGTGTGCAAGATAAAATCGGTCTGAGTAGATACTGTATGCAACACCAACTCAGCTTGAGTAGTTGTTGTTACTCTGGGAGTATCGAAAGTTTGGGTAGTTGCCGATACTGTGGGAGTATCGGTAGTTTGGACTACCACTGAAATAGTCTCCTTGACATTCCTCCTCACTGCTTCTTTGGCAATTATTTTGTATCTTCGTGCTCATTTCTTCAGGAAAAGCACCTGGTTCTTTATCTTGGAATTCTCAATCCTCAATTGCAAACTTTCTTTAAAGGTTGTCCTATAATGGTCCTAGATAGGGGTTCTTCTCCTTGCACAAAATTTGACAAATTCCTATTTGACAAGAATTCCTTCAGCCCATCCCCTAGGAGGAACCTCATTCTGAGCTTCATTGCTTGTACCCTCTATGCCTGGATCTTGTTTAACTCACACTTCTCCTAGAATATCAGCACCCAACCCTGGTTCAGGGTTTTCGGGAGCAGCATGCTCTAACGTTGGTTCTTATGTAACAGCGTCAGTCGTTTCTTGCTCACAAAATGGAGGAGTAGATGTTGTGTCTTCAAAAATAAGGTTTTTAGGAACGACTTGTTCTAACACTAGTTCTTGTGTAACAGCGTCAGTCATTACCTGCTCACTGATGGGAGGATTAGCTGCACCATCTTCACATGCAGGAAATTCATAAATTGTTGGCGCTGGTTCTTGTGTGACAACGCCAGTTACCTCTTGTTCGTAGATTGGAGGAGTAGAAGCATTCCTCTCCTACTCATCAAATGAAGGGGTATCAGCATCCATCTCATGATCATTTTTGAGTGGAATAACAACGTCTCTTTATTGTTCATCTATTGAGGGAGTAGCAACACCTCTTCCTTGTTCAGGAAAAGGGTTTGGAAGAATAGAACCCTTTGCTTCCTCTTCTTTTGAATCCAGGTTAATGACCTACCTCATTCCCCCAACTTATCTAACTTCCACTGATGGTTTCCTTGTTTCCTCATATTCATCTGGGGATGATGCCTATGTATCAACACCCATTCTCTTCCCTTCTCCAATAGTTTCAATAGCCTCTGCCAACCTGCTCGACCCATTTCTCTCTGTTAGGGTTTCTGCTACTTCCTGGATAAGTTCTACCAATTTCTCTTTCGAGAGCCTTATGAACTGCGGCCAAATCATAGGGGTTTTCTCCAGCACATGCACGACTAGTATCTTAACAAGGCCATTATTTTTTAGGGTTTTGAGTGGTTGGCATGAGCACTGATCTTCTCACGCCATTCATTGAACGTTATTCCACAGAAAATAGGTCATGTTTATGCGTTGTTGGAAACACAGATATGTGAGCAATTTGAGATGATATTTGTAAACGATAGAGGGGAGGCCTTCACATGTCACATACCTTATGACAAACAATGCTACCTTGGCCCATGGGGATGGTAGAGAAGTTCGTTCATATCCTTTCCCTTTCATCTTTACTTCTTCTCCTTCATGCAAAAACAACTCTGTAAATTCCAGGAGTGGTGTTTTCTGGGAAAACCATCGTTGACCAGATATTGGTAACCCACTAGATGTTGCAATGGTTTCCTCAGTGACTCTGATTTTTAATCCGCGGACTGTGGAGGAGTGGCCATCCAAATTTTGGGTGAATTTTACTATAATGTCTGTATCAAATCCCTATAACCTCTCGAAATACACGTCCCAACCTGCATTCTGGAAAATTTTCCAGACTTCTAGATTTTGACGAATCTGTGTAGTATTCACTGGCTCATACCTTACTGCTCCACCACCCATTCTATTTCGTCGACTGTGCCTGCTTGAGGAGTATCGACGACCAGTTCAGGAGAAACGACAGGTAAAATAGTTTTGAAGAAAATGTGTTGTGGAAAGAATCATGGATTTTTTTAACAAATTAAATGATGTGGCGGGTAAGTAATGATGAAGATTTGACAACGAATTTAATAGCTTGGCGGATGATTAACGGTTTGGCGGGTGTTTCCAAAAGGCATCGGAAAGATTTAAGTAATGATTGAAAAATCATGTGATTAAAGAGGGTAATGATGACTTTTTGGGAAAAGACATGAAATCTCCCTCAAACTTAAAATTAAGACCGTTCTCGAGCGTGAATGCATATGCCATGTGTAATATTACCCAAATCCATTAAAGTTGGTTGAGGACGTACCGGGTGACTCACCTGTTATGGAGAAGCATCATCGTAGGAATAGCATCGTCTACAGTCACAGAATATGGAGTGACAACGTCGAATTGAGTGGCGGCATTGGAAGTGGCAGTAGCTGAAATATCGGTATCTGTGTTGGTGGGAGTGTAGACGAGTAACTGGAAACATAGTAGTAGTGGTAGGAGTAGTAGCAACAGGAGTAATGAAATCTAGTACAATGAAGATTTTGAAGTAACGACACCCAGAGTAGTGGCAACCAGAGTAGTGGCAGTAGGAGTAATGACATCTGGTATAGCGACGATTTTGAAGTAACGATACCCGGAGTAGCAACAATCGGAGTAGAGACAACTCAGAGTAACGCCATCAAACACATCAACATTTTTTTGAAATAACGACATCTGGAGTAGCAGTGACTAGAGTAGCAGTAGCTCAGAGTAGTAGCAACTGGAGTATAAGCAACTCGATGTAGCGGCAATTGGAGTAGCGGCCACTGTAGAAGCTGTGTAACTTTTAGAAATTTTAGAGATGCCTTCGCCAATTTCAACTATCCAGAAAGATACATGCAACACAAATTTGTTAATTTGTTAATTTTTTTTTTTTATTCAAGATGGGGGGGCAGAGGGAGGATCCTTTGCACTAATGATTTCCAAATCAGCTTGATTAGAAATTCGTTTGAAAAAGGAGTCCTTAGAATCTGGTTTATGATATATTCTGAGGCGGTTTCCATTTTCTATCAAGGGAGTACATGCCTCATCTATTGTTACCAATCTAACAGTCCCATTGTCAAATACCTTGTCAACTTTGTATGGCCCCATCCACCTTGAGAAACGTTTTCCCTTGAAATCCTTGAATCGGGAATCATAAAGTAATGCCCAATCCCCTTTTTGAAATGTCTTCTTCTTGATAAACCTGTCATTCCATCTAGCACGTTCGTTCTGGATTGTAGTAGTATTCTGGATAGCTATTAATCGAATTTCATCTAGCTCATTTAGCTTCTCCAAACGATGTTTTTGGGCCTCTGAAAGATCCAAACCTACTTCCAAGGTTGTTCTAAGTGTTTTAATTTCAAACTCTATGGGAAACAAAGAATATTTTCCATAGACAAGCTCATATGGAGAAAATCCCATTGTATTCTGCCAAGTTGTCTTGTATGCCCACAATGCTTGATGCATCTTTTCTGCCCAATCTCGACAATGACTTGCTACAGTTTTTGTGAGGATATTTTCCAGTATCTTATTTGTGCTCTCGACTTGACCATTTTCCTAGGGATGATATGGAGATGTTATCCTGTTCTTGATCCTGTATTTCTTCATTAACCCTGCTATCATATGTGATGTGAATTGTGCTCCTCCATCTGAGACTATTTCTCTAGGGGCTCCATATCGAGAAAAAATTTCTTCAAACAGGAAGTTTGAAACAACCTGCTTGGTTGCTTTTACAACTGCCTTCGCCTCAACCCACTTTATTACACAATCCGTGCAGACTAGAATATGGACTTTCTATTGTGAGGGGGGATTGAATGGTCCCACAAAACCAATGGCCCATTTTTCAAAGGGCTCAACTAGGGCTACTTGGGGGTCCAAGGGAATTTTGTCTACTTTACCAGGTTTCCCCATTCATTGGCAGTTATCACACCCCTGGACATACTTCCTTGAATCTTGAAAAGTGGTGGGCCAGTAATATCCCATTTGCATCACTTTGTGACATGTTCATTTATCTGCAAAATGGCCTCCACAGAGACCATCATGAGCAGCCTTCAATACCTCATAAATATCATCTTCTCCTATGCAGCGTCGGATTTGTTGGTCGGGCCCAATGTAAAATAGGAATCCCTCAATCCATGTCTAACAGGTGTTGTGATGGATGATCTTTTGTCGTTCCCTGTAAGGAAAATGTTGAGGCACCTTTCCTGTAGAAAGATAGTTAGCAATATCTTCATACCATGGAACATGAGTAGAAATTTCAAAAATATGTTCATCTGGAAAACTATCTTCTACAGGTTCCCCTTGTGTATCATCTTCTAATCTAGACAAGAAATATGCAACTACATTATCCCTCCCAAGGAGATCCATGATGGTGATATCAAATTCTTGTAGTAATAATAACCATCTCATGATCTGACCCGGGGTTACAGGTTTATTCATGAGATACCTGATGGTTGCATGATCTATGTGCACAAAAGTGGGATAGCCTATAATATAGTGTCAAAATTTATTAACAACATAAATGACTGCTAAGAAATCCTTTTCTGTTACTGTATAATTTAGTTCAGCTGGAGTCAAGTTCTTGCTGATGTAGTATATTGTGTATGGTTTCTTGTCCTCCTGTTATCCCAAAACAACTCCCACTATCATGTGAGAAGCATCGGCTGAAATATGAAATAGAAGCTTCCAATCTGGTCCTCAAAGTATTGGAGCTTTATAGACCAGTTCTTTGATTTGCCCAAACATGATCTCACATTCATTTGTCCACACGAATTATGCATGTTTGATTATTAACTGAAAAAGAGGGTGTGCTATTTTAGAAAACTTTTCTATGAAACGTTTGTAATAGTCTTCATAACCAATGAAACTGTGTACCTATGTTAGTGTCTTAGGTGTAGGAAGATGTAGTATTACCTCTACCTTGGAAGGATCAACCCGGATCCCTGATGCTGAAAGTAAGTGTCCCAACACAATCCCTTCTTCCATGAGCACGTGACACTTTTCCATGCTAAGAGAAACATGCATTTGTTTGCATCTTTTAAGTACTTTCTCTAGATTTTCCAAGGCTTCTTCAAAGGAATCCCCATAATGAGTGAAGTCAACCATGTATATTTCAACACTGTCATTGACTAAATCAGAGAAGATCCCCAGTATTTCCCTTTGGAAGGTAGCATGTGCATCACAAAGGCCGAATGGAAGAACTCTGTATGAAAAGGTCCCCCAGGGGCTCGTGAAAGTGGTCTTTTCCTGGTCTTCAGGAGCTATCTAGATTTGATTATACCCGATGAACCCATCCATGAAGGATAAAAACCTCTTCTCGGCTAATGTGTCAAGGACTTGGTCAATAAAGGGAAGAGGAAAATGGTCTTTTTTAGTTTCTTTATTCAATTCCTGATAATAGACACAAATCCTCCACTTTCCATTCTTCTTAGGAACAATGACTAGTGGGGATACCCATTGACTATCCGATATTGAGTAGATGAATCCCACATCTAATCATTTTTGTAGCTCATCTTTGACAATCTGTTTCAAATCAGGATTCATTCTCCTATGTGGTTGTCTAATGGGTCGACATCCCTCTTTAATGTATATGTGATGGGTACATAAATCAGTGGGGATTCCTTTCATGTTTTCATATTTCCAGGAAAAGGACTCTTTCTGTTGCCGAAGAATTTTAAATAATTTCTCAAACTGTGTGGGTGAGAGATCAAAATTGACATTCATTGTCTTTCCTGGTTCAATTTCAATAGGGACACTACTGTGTGGTGCGACTGGTATAGTCTCGATCTCAGTTTCGAATTCAAGAGTGTCTTGATCATTACAGTTCATAACTGATTCAAGAAATGACCAGGTAGAATTGGGAATGGAGTCAGAGTCACTGATGAAGGTGTTGATGGTATCATCCACCATCTCATTATTAAAACAAAGGGCCTCACTAATGGTAAGGATTGGTATTATCTCTTCCTCACTAACTTGGTTCTGGAAGAGGATACAGAATAAGGTTATTAGTATCCCCTCCATTAGATATCGTCATATTTCCTGACCGACAACCAATATAGGCATCTATTGTTGCAAGCCAAGGTCTCCCAAGGATCAAAGGATTCCCTCCAAATGGGGATCGAGTTTGTAAAACTAGGAGATCAATAGGGTACTACCATGAATCTACTGAAATGGTTATGTCTTCCAATTTTCCTATTGGTTTAACAATAGATCGGTCTGCCAATTCCAGAATGGTAGGTGTGGGTTTGAAATCGTGCAGACCAAGGAAGGTTGTAGTTGCGAAAGTTATAACATTGATTGCAGCTCCCAAATCTACTAATACATTTGGAATGTTAACCCCATTTATCCATATAGTTAGAATAGGGTTCCCTGGGTCTCCATATTTAACAGGTATAGACTTTCCTAACATAATGTCTGACAATTTCACCATGACATGGATAGTAAGTGGATCCTTAGGTTTCCTTCCAGGTTTCTTAGAACAATGTTCCCTAATTGTCTTCACATAAATTGACACGTATATCATTGCTTGGAGTAAGGGAATTCTAATGAACAAATTTTGCAGTTCCCCCAAGAAGTCAAATTCAGGATGAGGATGTTGTTTTGCTAGAGATGGTCTTTCTGAGTAGGGGGGATTATTGTGATGTTCCTTAGTGACAGGTTTATGAGGAGGAAATTGTTTGTTCACATTATTTTTAAGTTGCCTATCTTCCTTCTCAAGTTCTGACACTGGAATTTCATTATCAATTTGGTTGATAATTATTGGTGAATTCTTGGCATTCAATACCCTACCCGATCTAAGATTTATTCCATGACATCCTAGGGTGGAAATTCCATAATTAGGGAGCTTGAGTGTCTCAACCTGTTGAGCTCATTTATTATTTGGATTGGGGTTGGGTTGGACAGGCATTTGTGGATGAAGAGGAGGGTTATTAGTAGGAACACTAGGGGGCAGCTATAATTGTTTTTGTTGTTGGAACTGTTGTGGTGGCATAGTCTGAGGAAGATGAGTCTAATTTATTTAATTAGGGCCACACCAATTATGGGACCATGGAACAGTTGAATTATTCTATGGGGACCATGGTTTCCAAGAAGTGGGATATTGGTATTGATAATTTTGTGGCCATGATGGTAAAAGAGGCACAGTTTGAGATCCAAAATTTGAAGTATTGAAATATTGAGAGAAGTCTTGAGGCATAGCTTGATTTATGATTTGTGTTCGTGTATTCCATGGCTTCTTTGGTCCCATAAAGTAGATCTGATCCTTTTCTTTGTCTTCTCCCTGAAATATCACCTTTAATCCTGGCAAAGAAGGACATTCTCTAGTGTCATGATTCTGCTCACATATAGTGCAAATAGTGTTTAGTGGACATTCATGCTGTGAATGTTTCTTTTTACACCTAGGAAAAAAGACTGCCATGGCTTTTTATGACTCAATATTCTTTTTTTTTTCTTGTAGAAGGTCCAATTATGAGGTTAGGGTGTGTTATCACTGAAATTTCATCCGCAAATGGTTACAAGAATTCAGCATCGCCAAATAGTTATGAGGTCACCCATGGACCCAAATTACTACAAAATCATTTCCAAAGGGTCAAAAAATATACAACCAGTGACAAAATTAAAGTGCGCTATAACTACACAGGGCATGCATGTGCATGCGTGAAACAAAAACGTAGGAAAAGCGCACATGCGCCCGATGTGCGACTGTGGTCACAAAAAGCCACGCACATGTGAGAACGATGCATTTATGAGAGTGGTGGGCCTCCCACCCACTTCTGGTTCAGCTTCCAAGTTTATTTGACACTCAAATCTGGAATGGATCTGACTGGGTGGCTAGTCAACGACCTAGAAATGCCCCAATTAAACTCTTTACACACTACAAGCTGGTTGAACAATATCTCAAAGAAGTGTTATAAAAATGCCATGGATGCACTTCATTTTTCAAGGAATTCAATAGCAAAGTTATGTTGCCACTATTCTCTTGAGGAATCCTCTATTCTCATCAAGAGTATACTAGCATCATTGCATTGGGTAATCCATCTCACCCCTTGAGTGGATTAGCAAAGAATTCTTTCACCATTTTCATTTTCAAGGTTGTAATAAGAGCTTATTTGTGGGGGTCCAAGAGCCCTCCCTTGGAGGAAGAAGGGACTCATAGTCCTCTTTCTTCTTGGTGTTTTCTTTAACTAATATCAACCTTACCATTGGTGACATGGGTCTTATTGTTTCTTTTGTCCTTATGTCCCTATCTTTGTTAGTTTAGTTGTTATTTTATTTCTTTGTTTAATTCTTAGTTGTTCTTTTATATTTCTTTCTCTAACCCTTTTCCTTACAACTGTCCTGCTTATCAAACCCAACTAAGCTTGCAAGCACCTCTATTTTTCTCACTAAGGTGATGAAAGAGGTGCAATAGGGTGTTCAAAATGTCGGTCCTCAAATCCTCTAGTAGGTTCCCAATTTCTATCTTTGTGACCCCACTGCCGGAAGGTTTGGTAATTCGAGTCCACTACCTCTATATGGCTACTCCTTGTGAACATTGGATGCATAATTCACAGATTGTGTCAAAGTCTGACTTTGATATGTCCCCTTTTCCTACCATATTCAATAGTTCCAATGAATCTTCCCTTAATGCTCAGAGAAATATTATTTTCAAGATATCCTTGTCTAGATCATTGTGATCTGATCTCTGCAAACTATAATTAAAGTGTTCCAAAAAATTATCCATGTTCTCATCCTCCTTCTATACTATTTTAAAGATCTCCTCCTTTACATCTCGATATTTCCAATATTCTTGGTACTTGTCAAGGAAGGTGGTTTTCATTTCTTCCCAGGTAGTGATAGTTTTTCCACCTAAGCCCATGAACTATCTCAGGGATGTTCCTTTTAAAGTAGTAGAAAATATTTTTAGCTTCTGAGCATCCGAGATATAATCATACCCACAACAGACAATGTCAAATTCGAATAGAAATGTGTTTGGGCCTTCAGTAGATCTTCCATGAAAATTAGGTTGTGCAGAGAAGGGGATAGAATTCATGGGAGCCTCCCCTGTGATATCCCCAATTGGAAATTCAAGCAATGAGTTAGCCATACTTTTGTACTTACTTTGATTGTTTGAATAATTCCCACTAGTCGTTTGAGATTGTTTATCTATAGTCCCTTGTCCCTCGCTGTGCAAGTGTTCCTCAAGGTTGTCCTAGTGAGAGGATTCCCCAAAGTCTTATTCTATTTGAACAGGTTTTCCTTGACCCAGGGGTGAATTAGATTCCCAAAAGATCCCCTCCGATTTTGATGCACTTCCTTGGTCCCAGGGTGAAACGAATTCTTCTTCTAGCCCCAAGTTGTATTCCTCCCCTGTTTTCTTACTTTCCACCTCTTCTTCTTCGAATATTGATTCTACTATTGAGGAGGTTTTAAGTTCATTTACTGATTGCCCCCCTAAATATAAGCTCAGATCTTCCCCTACCAGCGATTTGAGATGGTGTACTTAATTTGGTCTGAGGTGGCTGGTCTGATTCGGCTTTTGCAATTATTTCTTGGATGAAAGTTTCTCTTCACTGATCTTTTTCCCTTCTTCTTGGAGCTCTTCCTCCCCATTGGTTTCTTCCTCTGCCCCATTCGCTCATATGAATGGTGGAAAGGAAATCATTCGATTATCTACTTAATTTCTCAGGACCTGAGGCAGGGTATAAATTTCCCTCCTCAAGATGAGAGTGGCCCCTAAAATAGAAAGAAGAAAGAAAAAAATAAACCCTAAGAATAGAAAAACAAAAACAAATTAAATGCCCATGACCTGCAGTAGGAAAAATAATACGTCCCTCCCCAGGATGAGGGATTGATCTTATGATCAATATGGATCGAAGTTTTTTCCTTTGGTAGCCTCCCCGACAACGATGCCAAAATGTTGGGGTCTGGTATATCGTCTAGATTTACCACCTAATACATTTAATTTGTCAACCCAGGGGCCTGAATGTTTTACAGGTTACCATGCACTATATGTGCAGACTGTGCTTCTTTCAATATTGATCATGAAAGTAAACAATCGTTGTTGTAAAATAAAGAATAGAAACTAGATTATTGGTGTTGAAACATAAATAATTGTATCATTCAAATAAAGCAGGAAAACTATAAATGAAGCAGAAAACACAGATCTAACAGATTCCACACAAAACCACAACAAAACTATATCATAATCCGACAACACCTAACCAGAAGAGTGGGTCGAACACCCCGATCAGGGTTGCGGTGAACTAACTCCCATGAGAACTCATAAAATCAGAAGAAACTCAATTTTCATTAAATAAAATGACATTACATAGGTTGCAGTCTTGATACAGGGAAACTCCTAGCTAGTTGATTAACTAGCTAATCCTTTTTCTATCTTTGTTCGGCCTTTTATACAATTTGTGGAGCACAAAGCATCCCAATATTAGGGTAACAAATCTTCCTAAAACTACACAAAGGTTGAACCGATTAATAGAACCTAATGTTGGACCATGGAATAGGTCCTCTTTTTCACCTTCAACCCACGGACTGCGTTGCATCCTTGATCACATCATATTTCCAGACTGTGTTTTCTATGTTCCTGCGAGATTTCAGAAATTAGTTATTCTCTTTGGTAAACCCCCAACCAATCTCTAACACTTTTGAACTAATACACACAATGACATAATAGAGGTGCATTCTTACCCTTGTGGTTACACATAATATCTCAAGGAATATAGAAATGGAGGTAAATAAGAATAGAAAAAGGTGGTAGAAAACAATAAATTTCATGGGCCAACACTCTCTTTGTGAATCACTTAACCATTTCACATACCAGTGTCCTATGATCATTGAATATAGGCGTCACCAAATGGCCCTTATTCAAAATCCTACACCTCCCCCGCTGCCAGAGGTACCATTGATTACCCCTACTCCATCCCCTGATGTTGTTCATATTATCTCTCCTGAGCCTGACGCACCTCCCACTCCTCCATGGTTCATGGATAACCTATATGAAGATTTGCCCCCAAATCCCCCCAATTCTCTAGTCCATTTCCCCATGGAAATCTTATGCCTGACTATAATTTTTAACTCACAGTATCTCGATATCTGGTTTATGTTGAGAAAACCATCGTAACCTCCTTGAGCCACCCCCTCTACATCGTTACAACCAGAAGACAGCCACATGGTGATAGCTACCAATGTTACTCCCCTGGATCCCCTATATTCTCACCAGTTCCACTGCGACGAAGACATGCTCGAGTAATTAACTACCCCTGATTTCCCATGGAATGCGCTCCATCACATAGTGATCTTTCTCTCGCATGAAGCCTTTGATCCCCCTAGCCAAGACTCCATATATGCAATCGAAACCAAAGATTTTATCCCATCAGGTCATATAGACTGGTTCAACAACCGTATCCCTACCCATAACTCTTTTGAAGAAAGCAACATGGCCAACATTTCCCCCACTGTCAAAATCGATATTTCCATCAAACCCGAAATCATAGAAGAAATCACCATTGGCGCCGCATGCTCTCCTGACGATATTAGAGCTTACAAAGCTCTCTTCCAGGAATACCAAGAAATTGTTTCCTGGTGATACACTGGGATGCCCGGCCTTGATCCTTCTATTTTTGAACATCGTATAGACACATGGCCTGATATCACACCTGTGCAACAAAAGCAATGCCCAGTACACCCATCCAAAGAAGCGGCCATCAAAGCCGAAATTGAAAAATTACTCACTGCAAGGTTCATATACCCCATTGCATATACATCATGGGTCTCCAACCCCGTCCCTATCAACAAAAAACATGGCATTATTCATGTCTGTATTGACTTTCATGATCTCAATCATTCCTGTCCCAAAGACAATTTCCCAACGCCTTTTATCAACCAAATTATCGATGATTGTGCCAGCCACGAGGCTTTGTCCTTCATGGACGGATTCTCTAGCTACAATCAAATTCAAATTCACCCAGCTGATCAGTACAAAACCACATTCACTACCCCATGGGGTAATTTTTCATATTGTGTCATGCCTTTTGGCCTAAATAACGATAGTGTGACTTTCCAATGGGCCATGACCTACATTTTTCATGATCTCGCTCGCATCATCCTCGCCTACTTAGATGACCTCACCACTCGATCTAAGAAATGCACTCAACATCTAGATGACTTACGGGTTGTCTTCCAATGGTGTTGACAGTACAATATCCACTTGAACCCTCTCAAGTGTGTATTATGTGTCACCG
>JASDQU010501223.1:28809-51098 GCA_032191745.1 Picea mariana | reverse complement strand
ATATATATATATATCATGGCATGCTTTTAAGAATCTCATTGTTTCTGCATTTTATGTTGATGAATATATGAATTTCAAAGTGTTTGAATTCCAAAGTTTATGAATTTTATGTGTATTAATCCCTTGATTTTTTTCTAAAGAGATTATAAATACTTGTATTATGCATTAAGAAATATATTATGGTGGAAAATATTTCTAAGCGTTAAATCCATAAGCAGTTAATGGTTCTCAAGTAGCATTGTTTTATAATCAACCATGTATCTCTACATCATTGATAGATCATTCCTTCTTAATCATTTGCATGAATGTTGTGGATATCCATATTCTAACTCCTACCCAATTTTTGAGTTAGAGAGTACAAGGAGACAAAGGACCATCCCAAACCCAAACCCACAGACATGTTGATTCCATGCCATTGTCATTCCATGTCTTGTCATGTAGTTTCTCATTTTAACCTATATAACAATAAATATAACATTCCATAAAATTATGCAAGGAAAAAGTCAAATAAAAATTTGGATTACAATAAAGCAAGAATAACAAAAAAAGAAACATTCTCATGCCTCGCAATTAAACCCTTGGAATACACCTTGACACTTTTTACATTTATGTCATAATTTTCATCCCTTTAGGGATTGATGTCTTGAATATTTTAGGTTTTCCATGTGTCATATTGCATTTCAACATGAATTTGTTATCTAAACCCTAGTATAAGCTTTCATTTTTAGCCCCCTTTCATTTAATGATTACTTGTTTTAAGGGTTGTTATAGCTGTCCTTGTATTCCCTTGTCTTGGCTTGTCTTACTATGCCATGCCATGCCATGCCTTGCCTTTGCATTCCATGCCATACCATGCCTTGAATTTTCTTTCCTTTACATGTCGTGCCTTGTCATGCCATTTCTTGCCTTGCATTGCATTTTATTTCCTTTCCACTCAATGCCATGCCTTTCATTTCCTTGTCTTACCTTTCATTTCCATTCCATTCCATGCAATGCCTTTCCTTTGCATGCATTTCCATGCCATGCCTTGAATTTCCTTGTCCTTCCATGCAAGGAATTTCCTTTCCTTTCCATATCATGACATGCCATGCCATGCCATGCCTTTCATTTCCTTTCCTTGCCTTACCTTGCCTTCCCATGTCATGACATGTATTGCATTGCCTTGCCTTGCATTTCCTTTCCTTTTCATGCCATGTCATGTCATGCCTTGCATTTTCATGCCTTTCCATGGCATGACTTTCTATGTCTTCCCTTTCCATATCATGCCATTCCATGACTTTCCTTACCATGCCATACCATGCATGACTTGTCATACATTTTCTTTCCATGCCATGCCTTGCCTTGACTTGCAATGGTATGGTATGGTATGGTATGGTATGGTATGCCTTGCCATGCCACGCCTTATCCTACCTTGCCATGGTATGGTATGGTATGTCATGCCTTGTGTTTCCTTTTTTTTCCTTGCCATGCTATTCCTTGCATTGCATTGCATTGCCTTGACTTTCCATGCCTTGCCTTGCCTTGCCTTTCCTTACACTGCCTTGTCATGCCATGCCATGCAATGCCTTTCCTTTGCATGCCTTGCCATGCCATACCTAGCATTGACTTGCCTTGCCATGCCATGCATTTCCTTACCTTACCATGCCATGCCTTGCATTGCATTGCCTTACCACGCCTTTCATTTCCTTACCATGCCTTGCAATGCCTTGCCTTTGCATGCATTGCCATGGTATGGTATGGCATGGTATGCCTTGAATTTCCTTGTCATGGTATGGTATGGTATGGTATGGTATGGTATGGTATGGTATGCCTTCTCTTTCCACGCCATGCCATGCCTTGAATTTCCTTTCCTTTCCTTGCCTTTCCTTGTCATGCCATGCCATGCAATGCCTTGCTTTTGCATGCCTTGCATTTCCTTGCCTTTCCATGCCATGCATTTCCTTTCCTTTTCATTACATGCCATGCCTTTCATTTCCTTGCCTTGTCTTTCCATGCCATGCCATGCCTTGCATTGTCTTTCCTTGCCTTGCCATGCCATGACACACCATGCCATGTCTTTTCTTTTCATGCCTTTCCATGCATTTCCATGCTTTTCCTTGCCTTGCTTTGTCATGCATTGCCTTACCATGCCATGCCATATCATGCATGAATTTTCATACATTTCCTTGTCATGCCATGCCTTTCCATGGTATGGTATGGTATGGTATGCCTTGTCATGCCATTCCTTTCCTTGCCTTGCCTTGCCATGGTATGGTATGGTATGTCTTTCCTTGCCTTGCCTTGCCATGGTATGGTATGGTATGGTATGCATTGTCTTGCCTTGCCTTGAATTTCCAAGCAATGGTTTGGTATGGTATGTCTTTCCTTGCCTTGTCTTTCCAGGCCATGGTTTGGTATGGTATGGTATACCTTTCATTGGTATGGTATAGTATGGTATGGTATGTCTTTCCATGCCATGCCTTGTCTTGCCTTGCCATGGGATGGTATTGTATGGTATGTCTTTCCTTTCCATGCTATGGTATGCTATGGTATGGTGTGGTGTGTCTTGTCTTTCCTTGCCATGCTATGGTATGGTATGGTATGCCTTGCCTTGCCTTGGTATAGTATGGTATGGTATGCCTTGCCATGCCATGCCATGCCTTGCCTTTCCTTGCCTTGGTATGGTATGGTATGCCTTTCCATGGCATGCCATGCCTTTCCTTGTCATGGTATGGTATGGTATGCCTTGCCATTCCATGCCTTGCCTTGCCTTGCCATGGTATGGTATGGTATTCCTTGCATTTCCTTTCCATGGTATGGTATGGTATGCCTTGCATTTCCTTGTCTTGTCATGCCATGCCTTGCCATGCCATTGCCTTGCCTTGCCTTGCCATGCCTTTCATTTCCATGCCTTTCCTTTCCATGCCATGCCTTTCCTTTCCATTCCTTTCCATACCATGCATCGCCATGCCATGCCATGCCTTTTCATACCATGCCTTGCCATGCCTTTCATTGCCTTCACTTGCCATGCCTTGTCTTTTCATACCATGCATTTCCATCCCATGTCTTTCCATTCCATGCCATGATTTTACATGCTATGCCTTTCCTTTCCATGTCATTCCTTTCCATACCATGCATTTCCATGCCATGCCTTGCTATGTCTTCACTTGCCATGCCTTGCCTTCACTTTCCATGCCTTGCCTTGCATTCACTTGCCACACCATATCATGTCATGCCTTGACTAAATGAACAAATTTAATATGTAAATGAACAAGTTTAATATGTAAATAATGATTGTACTAAATGAACAAGTTTAATACATAAAAATTACAATCAAAGGATTCATTAAGCATGTAATTATACAACTTGTTATCCTATATATCTTATATAAAAATACTTGCATGAGAATTTCAATTTCATAACATAATCTCTCTTTATGCATATATCTAAATCATATATTTATCAAACATTGATTATCATAAGTAATAGGATTTACCTACACCTACACCTACACCTACACCTAGGACTTTCCTTTCCTTGCAATGGCATGCCATGTTTAGCCTTGTCATGTCTTGCTTTTGATTGCCTTGCCCTGCCTTGCTATGCTTTTCCTTGCATTTCCTTTCCTTTCCTTGCATTTCATTACCAACATGTCCCTGAATGGATTGAGGATGTGAGTTGCAATGCACGACAAAAATTAAACCGAGACTCGGATGGGAGAACCATCAGTTGCATTGGATCCGTAGCACTGGGTTTTAGCTAGTGGGGCATGTTATGCCCTATCCTAGGGATAACTAAGAATATTATGTCTCAAGGCCCACAGTTCCTAGACATGGATTACCTAGAGCTAGATGACTTGAGTTTAGCCCTAGAGGGCCCATATTTTCTTTAGTGCATTCCATCTATCAGCAACAAAAGCATCCATCCCACCAGCCTGGTCTTGAATTAGCAGTGGGTCTTTCTCCATAATGTAAAGATTATAAGTATCATGGTATGTGTCACTCTAATTTTTGAATCATTTGAATATGTTGCACTAAACTCTCCTTTATTTCATAACATTAGCTTCGAAATTATGCTCTTTAACTTGTTCATACCTGGGGGGTGACATAATTCCCTAGTAAGTTGGTTCCCTTTAGGATGAGTTCCCACTGAGTGGGTATATGAAAGTTCATAGTCCATTCCTTCCATACTTACCATTTTTCATCATTATCCCTCTCATCTTCCCCTACCTTAGTTCGGGCATTGGGTTTTCCACACTATGAAGGGTTATACATTTCCTTGTGGAAAGAAGGGGCTAAAGGCCCAGAGGGTAAAAGTAGCTGGAAAGAGTTAAAATTCAATATAAAACCTTTGATATGCTTCACCCAGGGATTCTCCAGAAATCAATAAAAGGCTTCTTAGTAAGAAAAGGGGACCCGTAAGATAAAATAAAACTCAAGGTCTAGTTGGTGGATGGGAGGTGTCATCATGAGTCGTCCTATTAGGTCCATGGGCATGTAGCGGCATGACACTACCATATATTTGGTCACCAAACTAGGGTAATGGCTCTTGGTGGCATATCTAAGAGAAAGGGAGTCTCATCACAAGCCAACCTTCTCATTTCCATGAACTGCTTGTGGGTAACGTTGTCACCTTTGGTCACCACGCTAGGACAGTGTCCCCCAACTTTTCCCTTGAAAACAAAAATAAATAACACTAAGAATAAAAGGAATTGAATGAGTTAGGAAACAATTCCATCCACGATAAGGTGGAGCTCACCCTCTACAGAGGCACCCACGGGCAAGACCTACATTTCCTTTTTATCATTGCACTCTCTACCCGAACACTTCCCCTACACCATTTCACACACTTACGTGACCTAGATTGGTTCTCACTTGGGAAACACCCCAAAGTTGAGGAGGATTAGCTCAATAGAACATATTGAGACCCTATCCAAACCTGACTTGTTAAATTGCATAATGTATTTGAACATTTTTCTGGGTAAGGGGGGTTTGATGCACATGTTTGGGTGATTTGATTATTGGATGTGATTGACATTGCTATGATCCATGTGACTTATGATCCTATGGAGGGCGTATATTTTTTTGTTGCAGGACCATGCCTAGTGGAAAAGTACATATGGGGAGATGATTAGCTCGAACCTCCATGGCGATGAAAGCCCACAGATGGATGTTGTGACCCTAGCCAGGGGCAGAGAGATGTTAGAGACTTGCACCAGAAGAAAGGAAGGAATTTTCACTGGAGACACTTTGGAAGACCTAGACCCAGGGGGTCCTTTCTCTTTCACCTAGATGTTGGATTTGGGAGGCCCATGACATCACCATTGGGACCCTAGACGTCACCCACCATCAGGATTGACATTATGGAGGCAGTTGTGTCCTAATTGGCATGTGTGGCATCATCTAGGGGCTTGGAAAGCCTAAATAATTGTATATGAGGCCTAGCGGTTCACCCAGGAGGATCAACATCACCCTAGAAGGGCATGACGTCGCCTCTAAAGACGATTTTAGGGTTTAATTATTTGAATTTGTGTAAAAAATTGGATTTTTCGTGTAATTTGGTCATGTCGGCGTTTTGATGACCTAAAATTAATTAAATGTCATCATTATTGTATAAATATAGAAATAAAACTCTCATTTTATCATGATTCACTCATCACACAAGTTGTGGTCTGAAATTCGGCCCTCTTTAAGGATTATTGGCTGAAATTTAGTGGTGCACACTTCTTGGAGGAGGCAAATCTTGGTGTATTTTGGAAAATTTTCATGTGGAGGATCTTCAACTAGGGTTTATGCTTGATTATTCTTGGTGAAGTAAGTGGAAAATCCACATTTTTTATTGTGAATGAATTCTTATGGTGAATTTACTTGTTTCATGTCTAAGATTATGAAATTGCTTGCTTGAAACCCTAGGAGAAAGACATGTTACTATCTTTTTCTCTATAGTCTTCCACTTGCTAAAATTTCTTGAAAGGTACCTATCTAGAAGTGGATACTAGAGCCCTACCATTGTAGCACTCTAGTAACCCTACTTCCTTTCCCGCTGCATATTTTATTTCAATTTGTCTAAGGAAAAGAGAAATCGTGAGGGCCTACCTTTTGTTACTTTCTAGCAATTATCTCTAGGAGTTAGATTTTTGAGGCCTTGGGATACCAACACCTCTCTCATCCTCTCCATACCCTTTGAATAAACATTATCATTGCTATTTTCCTCTAATAATTGTTGTTGTCATCATTGACTCCATTACCCTAGAAGGGCACTAGTCTACCATTTGTAAGTGTTGATTGATCAAACAATTTTCATAACCGCTTCTCTTGAACACCTACTAACTTCTACTAACCTTATATTAACCTAAATCATTAACCTACTTGGTGTTGTTACAAAATATTGCTACAGCCATCTAAAAACAACAAATTAACCCTAAAAGTGACATGTTATGCTAGCTAGATGTTGTTAAAACTGCTTGTGACTGTTTGTTATCAAATTGCCTAGTTAAAGCTATTATTTCAAGTCTTTATTCAAGAATTTTAGAGCATAAATCTTGTGGTTGTTACAAAATACTCATTGTTGTTATAAACAGTTACATTTCTGCAACTTTACATCATCTAGTACATTTCTTAAGAGTTCATTGTCTTATGAAGCACTAATATCATTTTGGTACTTGGAAAGTTCCCTTTTTTTCTATTTTATTGTCTTGTTCTGGGAAGGTACACAACATTTCCCATTTTCTTCATATGTATAAGACATAAAGAACCCTTTTAACTTGAGTGACCTATGAGAGGGCAGGGACTTTCTCTTATCATTTTCCTTAGCCTTCTCAAACTCTTAGGTCATCGGGGACGTCTCCCCCGGGGTACCGCAACATACTCCTAAATATAAAGGGATTTCCTATTAAGGTGACAATGATAGGTCATTCCCAGTTACAACAACTTTGTATCCACTTTCCTTGGGATTTGGGAAAGTACAAATTGTGCGATAATATTTTGGCACCCCTGTCGGGGAACACTGAGTCAATATTCTTCAATGACACTTTTTCAGTAATCCTTTTCCTCAAAGCCTTTATCTTATGAAGCTTACCTGGAGACTCCATTGAGGGTGATTCCCTCCTTTCCATTTGATGATCCCTAGAAGGATTATTTGGTGAATCCTTTAATTATCAAGCCAAACATGGCTTCTCAATGGGACCCAGGAAATTTTCAACTCGTGGATATGAGTAAAATTTTGGGTTACCCTCGACAAATGCCCCAGAGGTATGAAAATGGCTCCCTAGATTCACTGGTAGTGATGGGGTTAGAGCCGACAATCACTTGTATCATTTTTTGAATTTCTTTCAAATCCACCCTATCAGTGATGATGTTGAGGATTTGGCAATGAAACATTTCTCTGCTACTCTTCATGGAAATGTTAGGAAATGGTATGACGGTCTACCTTATGCTAGCATCGCATCTATGGACCAGTTAGAAGAAACCTTTCTCAAGAAATGGGGTATTAAATTGGAATATATCCAAATGCTACTAAAAATACTCGAGTAAATAAAACAATCTGAGAGTGAGACTGTCAAGGAATTCCATACTAGGTTTGAGAACTTGTTATCTCAAATTCCTAGAAGTGGTCGTCCTGGGACAAGGACCTCATTTACCTCTATACCAATGCACTCTTAGTGAATTTAGGGTTCCTCCTCAATAAAAAGGGGCCAAAAAAAATCAATGATGCCTATCACATGGCCATACAAATCGAGGTGAATATCTCTTTGTTCAAGAGAAAAAAAATCTTTTCTCTAGAAACCAAAGTTGATGACCCCAAAGGTACCCCAAATACTCTTAGTTTGGAGAGATTAGTTTCCCTTGAGATCATTGAAAGAAGGGAAAAAGTCATTGACCAATGGGAGGTTGAGGAGAGTGATTCTATAACACACCCAGCCCATAAATACCCTTTTAAGGGGTGGGGCATCATAATTTCGTTTCTCCTTAACTAACTCATCTAGAATCATCTCCCCAAGATGATTCATTCTTGTATACTTACCTGTAGATTTCTAACGACTACTACCAGGCTCTAAACTAACCCTTGATTTATACCTTACAGCTTCCTTAAGTTCTTTAGGTATTCATTGGTGAGGGCCAGATGACACCCACGTGGCTTCATCTTGTTTGTATCATCTCTGGGTTCCTAACCCCCGTAGGGAAGGTCCATCCATCAACCAATCCTCATTTGACATACATGCTAGTAGGGAATTCAGCATTCGACACTTCGATGCTTCAGCACTTCGGCATTGAACATCTCTTTGTTGTTTATGCACAAGACCTCCCGAACTCTAGAAGTATCGTAATCTTTCCACATGACTCCGGACTTTGGACCTCTTGGTCTCTCTACTATGTTGCATCCCAAATCCTCTGGACTCTTGGAGCTTCGGTCACTTCACCAACCACTTTGGCTAGGACAAAACATACTAGGAACTTAGACGTGTCACTCTTCAATGGGTCTATAGGGTATGTGATACACACGAATCCGAGTGACACTTGGCACATCAAAATGGGGTCCATGTCACCCTAGATGATGTCACTGCACCACATCACTCCGGACTGACAACCTTATAACATCCCTTAGATCTCACAATCGATATTTGGCCACGTAGATCCATAGATGTATGCCTCTTGTTACTTCATAACTTCGGCGTTTGGGAGTTTTGCGATGCAAAATCCTCTTTTCTCTTGAAGTGCCCAATCTCTAAACTAAAGGGTCTAGTGTCACACATCCCTAGTATATCAATGACTAGGAGGGATCCTGAAGAATCTGAGGATCGACAGTCCTCATTACTTTATGACTTCAGCCTTCGGGGATTTTGGCATTACAACACACATGTCCTCCCGAAGTGGTCAACGTCGATTTGACTACATCGTAAGTATGACGGCTAGGAAAGAACCTGAAGGATCTTTAGATCTACAGTCCTGGTCACTTCACAACTTCGGCCTTTAGGGATTTTGGCTTTACTTCTAATCCATTCTCCCAAAGTAGGACTTTATTGAGGTACCCTATGCAGGTTCCTCCTCCTGGATGATCAGACGGTAGGCGGGCCCCCTGACGATCTACCCTGGATCTACAACTCTTCTTTAATTCGTAACTTCATCTTTCAGGGAGTTTGATGCTATTGAATCCCCATTCTACCAAAGTGGTACTCCGCCAAAGTCCTCATGGCATAGATCCAATGACTCAAGGGAAACTTTGAACATTCTCGATCGGTGGCTCGCGTTACGTCGCAATGGGGGTTGGGATCCCGGTTTAGTTGGTAAGATATGTTTATCTAACCACTAGGGAAACCACCCAACTCTCGGTCACCTTCGGTCGGTTTATGACTATGAGGGTCGACAATACTCCGAAGTCCTGGACTTCCGGAGTTCCGAATCCAGAAGGACTTAGCTCCCTTATTCTTAGCCTAAGGTTCCTAGGTGTTGGCCATATGGATTCTCCTAAAAAAATCTCATCCATTCATCTTTGAAACGAAAGGATATTCCCTTTCAAGAATTAAATATTGCTATCCTTTATGGGCTTCATCATGAAATTTCTAAGGACTTGGGCATGGTATCCCAGTCGCACGGCAAGGGGTCTGAAGGGGATAGCCTCTTCAGATGGATGGGGCCAGATTGATGCAATACTTCATATCTCGTTCATCCTATAGGTTTATGTCCCAAGACACCTTGAAGGCTAAGTTGGGGCATGTAGACAATCAATCAGAAGCATAAGTTCACAAGAAAACAAATGCATACACATAGCTTTACCATTTCAATATAGAAACCATTTATAGATATATAAATATATGCATTCATCCATTATTCCATTTCAATGCACAAAGTATAAAAACACTTATCAAAACTAGAAGACGTGATGTGACTATTGAAAGGGGTGCCTATGTCCACCCAACCATAGGCTTAGTCACTCCTACATATTTACCACTAGACACTCTTGAGCTAGACCATGATGCTCTGAGAAGGAATTATTTCTTTCAGCTCAGCGACAGTTAGGGATGGAGGTTACTCTCCTCCTCTCGCAGGATCTTGGAAACAATTTTCACTATACCAAGCAAAGAGGTCTTCTTGAGTGCTTCCTCAGTCACTCACCAACCTTGTTTATCAACTCATATCATAACCTTTCTAGTCATTTCCTATGACCAGAACACACTCATTTCTTAGTTCTCCTTCGAACCCGAGAGCTTAGCTTTTCATCTCTGCACTTTTCGCAGGTATCCCTTTTCCCACCACGCCTTCCTTTCTTTCCTTCCTTAGCAAGATTGTGTGTGGCTCGAATTCCTAGTCCATGGTCAGTTCTAAAATCCTTACAGATGGGTGTTCTACCCCATCCCCTCATTAACTCTTGAGTTTTTCTTCCCACTTACCATCCTGACTGTAATTCATTCCTGGTTCAAAGGATGGTTCTGGTCCTAAGAAATTAAATCCAGGAAGGTATTGGCTTGGTGGGGGTTATCTCAACCATTCCTGGTTCCCCTCACCATATCTTTCATAGCATCTGTGGTCTTTCTTATCAAACCCCCCTTTCAGCAGTTATGCAACACGTATCCATTTTCTATTAATAAAAAAAATGACATTCATTGACCTTTTATACAAAGGTTCATCAAATCAAACATTCACACATATTGAGTTTTCCATGGTCTCTTGGCAAATATAGTTATATTTACAAATTGGGGGAAACATGGGTGTTACAATCCCCTCCCCCTTAAAGGAACATCGTCCTCAATGTTCTAGTTGTCAATGTGCTCTGTATATACAAAAGTAAATAAAAATGGATATGTATGTTTAATGGCATCCTCCATTTCCCACATAACCTCATCTGGGCCAAAGTGTTTCCACTGTGCCTTGACCTGTGCAATGGTTCTATTCCTGAGTAATGTTTCCTTCCTGTCTAGTATGCATTGAGGTTCTGGAAATATTTCTCCCTCTGTCTCCACTTGAATCACAGACCAGTCAATTATATGATTAGAATCGTGTACATATTTCTTCAATAACAAAACATGGAAAACATTATGTTCTTTTATTGTGGGAGGAGTGCTATCATATAGGCTATAGGTCCCACTCTATATAAGATTGAAAAGGGTCCACAATAATGGGGTGCCATCTTGGCACACGATCCTGTTCTCAAGGAACTCTTCCTGGGTCTAACTCTGAGATATGCATGGTTTCTTGTCTCGACCTCTCTAGGAGTCCTCTTTTTGTCAACGTAACTCTTATATCTATCCTGAGCAATTTTCGGATTTTTTCTTAATATGCATCACTTTTTGTTCCATTTATTTCAGCATGTTGGGTCTAATTTTAATTCTATCCATTGCATTGCTCTAGCTAATTGGAATCTTGCACTGTCTACCATAGAGGGCTTCAAAAGGGCTCATTTTCAATGAGTCTTGATAATCGTTGTTGTAAAAAAATTCTACCAATGGAAAGTGGTCTTACCACTTATTAGGCTGAAGCATCACATGCATCCTTAACATTTCTTCTAATATTTGGGTCACTCTTTCTATCTGTCCATTTGTTTGAGGGTGATAGGTTGTGCTAAACAATAATTTAGTCTCAAAACCAACCATTAAGGATTTCCAAAAGCTTGAAGTAAATTTTGTGCCTCTATCTGATACAATCTCCCTAGGCATGCCATGAAGTCTATATATCTCCTTCATAAAGATGTTGGAAATATCTATTTCCTTGCAAGTTGACCTAACAGGAACGAAGTGAGCAGATTTGCTCAATTTTTCCACTACCACCACGATGGCATCATTATGCTTGGCCGATTTCGGTAATCCGGTGATAAAATCCATGGAAATGGTTTCCTATTTCCATTCTCGAATTGGTAGAGGTTTTAACAACCTTGTTGGGTGCTAGTGTTCTTCCTTAACTTGCTAACATTCTAGACACTTAGATAAATAATCAGCTATGTCCTTTTTCAATCCAGGACAATAGAATTGTTTCTTAGTGGCTGTGATCATTTTCTGATAACCTACATGACCAGTAGATGGTCTCTTGTGTAGTTCATCCATTATGAACCTCTTCAAGTCGTCACAAATTGGAATATAAAATATGTTTATGTAGGTTAGTAGGCCTACATCAAGCATCTGATATCCTTCATACTTTATCCCTGTGGGCTCTTGCTTTAGGTATGACTTCATGGTCTTGAAAAATGCATTTGTTTCTTGTGCATTCTTGACTCTCTCTTTGACATTCGTTTCATAGGTTCTTACTGTTGCTAGGTGAATCATTTTCACACTTCTGCTAAGAGCATCACCCACCCTATTTTCCTTTCCTTTGATGTGTTTGATTTCGAAAACAAACTCACTAAGGAGAGCCATCCACCTAGATTGTCTAGAATTGAGTTTTGATTGATCAAACATGTGCCTCAACCCACAATGGTCTGTCATAAGTACAAATATCCTACCCAGGAGATAGTGCCTCCACATTTTTAAATCATGCACTATGGCAACCAACTCTAGATCATGGGTCATGTAATTGATTTCATGCTCATTCAATTTTTTGCATTCGTAACAAATTACATGCCCTTCTTTCATAAGGACTCCTTCGAGTCCTTCTTTACAGGCATTTGTACACACGAGTAAGTCATCATCAGGTTCTGCAATATTCATTACGGGTGCATGGGTTAGAAGGTATTTCAGTTCTTGAAATATTTCTTCACATTTTGATGTCCAAGTGAACTTAACCCCCTTTTTCTGAAAGGCATTGATTGGACAACCAATCTTGGAAAATCCTTTTATGAACCTTTTATAGTATCCTACTAATCCCATAAAGGAACTTGTATTAGATACATCCTTTGGGGTAGGCCATTCCATGATGGATCTGATCTTGTCAGGGTCTAATGCCACCCCTTCTTCAGAAATAACATGGCCTAAGTAATTTACTTTCTTCTGGAAAAAGTCACACTTGCTAAACTTAAAATAGAGATAATGTTATGTTAGTAATTGAAGCACTAATTTAAGATGTTATTCATGATCATCTTTGTTCTTGGAGTATATTAGGATATCATCAATGAAAACCAATAAAAACTTTCTAGGAATTTGCTGAGTACATTATTCATCAAGCACATAAAAGTGGCGGGGGCATTGGTTAATCCAAATGGCACCACCACAAATTCATAGTGACCATATCTTGTCTTGAAGGTTTTTTTTTTAATGTATTCATCCTTGATTCGGACTTTATGGTATCCAAACCTTAAGTCAATCTTTGAGAAAATGGAAGCACCCCTTAATTGGTCAAACAAGTCATCGATTTTTGGTAAGGGATACTTGTTCTTTATGGTTGTCCTATTGAGTTGTCTATAGTTTATGCACAGTTGAAGTGTGCCATCTTTCTTTTTCACAAGTAAGATGGGTGCTCCCCATGGGGACACGCTAGGTCAGATGTAGCCTTTTTCCATCATCTCCTTTAGTTGTAGCTTGAGCTCAACTAGCTCTAGTGTACTCATCCTATAGGGCGTTCTAGATACTGGCACTGCTCTTGGTGCAAGTTCTATGGAGAAGTCAATGTCTCTTCTCGGAGGTAGACCTAGTACCTCTTCTGGAAACACGTCTTTATACTCTCTTAATATGGGGTGGTCCTCTAGGTTTGGTTTTTCATCCTCAACAGATTCCAAAACCTGTATTGCATAAAGAGGATTGTTGGCACAGGGGTAGACCCAAGGTTCAACACTCAAGAGTGCACCAACAAAACCCTAACTACCGGCCCTTTCAGCAACACTTGAAAAGCAGATGGCGTATCACCCGAGGTAAAGGCAGGGGTGGTTTCAGGACTCATATCTCTGCAACCTTAGTTGGGACACCGATCTGTGATTATATCTTTTACAAGGAACTTAGCATAGATCATTCATCAATATTTAACCCTTATGGTACTTCGCATATAGCATAGAGCATCACAGTGAATACTTAGACTAAAGATGACTCAGTACTTAGACACAAAAATATTGATTAGATTCAGCAGATCAAGCACCAAGCATCTTATATATCAGATCTAACATTCATTCATATATCATAAGCACAGATCATAACTAGATCTATTTAATCATAGCAAGCACTTAGCCAAGAAGGAGATAAACACATTAGGTCGAAGCACAAAGCACAATACACAAAGTTAACATGGTTGACCCCCACCCTAGGGCTACATCCACAAAGTCTTCTTCTTTATATTATCTCGGTCAAGCGGTTACAGCACAGAGCTTCAGTGACCCTTACTTCGCATAGGACGGGAGATCTGTGCAGCTTGCTAGATCCTTCTTCCTTACACTTCAGCACAAAACTACAACAACTTGCACTTAGCTTTTCAATATCCTTACAATCATTCATAGAGAACTTGCAATATACATCCAACCACATAGATATAGCTACTAGCACTAAGCCTTTAGCTATGCATCACATAGATGTACTACTATCCTCTACTTACATCGCCTAAGTATCTATTAATAGATTACAAAATGGTCCTAAGAATGGGTAAATCCACGGGCCGACATCCCTTTCCATTTACATCAACCCAAAACCCTAAAAGGGACCCAAAAATAGGTCTTGCTTCCCTAATTTTCGCTTCACATTGCGCACCATCTTTGGCAAGCTGTCTTAGTCCCAAAAATGGTCAAACATGACCAAGTATTCTTCAAAACTTGGTCAAGGGCCAACAGGCCCCAAACACTCACTTGTGACTCATCCCAAGTCACTCAGGTTTGATCAATCCCACCTTGAATGCCTCGTGCTTGGCTCTAGCTGCTTCGACCTGCGGCAATGCAACAACCTCTTACTCAGTAAATTCCCGGATCACTTTGTCATTGAGTGGTCCTTCCAGACATTGTTCTGCAATGATGAAAGCTTGTTCGAGTTTAGATCCCTTGCTTTCAAGTTCAATGAATAGTTGGTATGCATTTTCTTGGATTGTCTAAAGTTGTTGGGAGACTTCCATCACTTTACTTTGTAGTGTATGTACCTATTGTTGGATTGTGCGTTGTTCTGCGAACCTCTTCATTCTTTCGACTAGGATTAAAGTCTTTATTTGCACCTGTAGCATGTCTGCATGATGCTTTTCTTCTTGGCGTTGTGCCTCGAATGTCTGCAATTATGGATTCTCTGCGAGGGTTTCATAGGTCTGGTAACTTCTAGTGCTTAGCTACCTACATTCCAAGGAAAAGGTTTTTAATCGGACAACTGCGCTCCGAGAAGTGGCCTCTCTTAGATCTCTTATTTCTTGGGGGGTCTCGGGCATGGTGCGGAGCTCCAGATCCGTGATGCATTGTTGGAGTTGTTGGATTACTTCTTCCAGTTTTGTCACCTGCTGTGGGAGACGGTCTTCCATCTTCACTTTTATCACCGTCATAGAGTGCAGTGCTTTGTTAACCCTTTCCTGTACTTCAAGTTGCTTTGCTAGCAACTATGAATTTTCCTCATCCCACTTCGCTTTTAGGGCAAGATTTTCTTGTTCTACCTCATTCTATTGTTATAGAAGTGATTTATGTGCTTGCATCAAATCCTGGGTGGCTTGTGCTGTGTCTTCTTGAGCTCGTCGAAGGTGAGCTTCGACTTGATCAACGATCTGGTGTAATTAAGTGGGCTCATCACATGTTCCTGATGTTTCAATTATCAAGGGCATTGTAGAAACTACTTGGCTGGACTGGAGTGCATGTTGCACTTCTTTGAGTTCACCCTTGATTCAGTTGAATAGCTCCTCCTGCTTTTCTTCTTGATTTTCTACGAGCTCTAGTGAAACATCATTCAGCGTGGCAATTAAGAAGTCAAAGTCATCCGGGGTAAGGGTAGTTTTAAGCGTGGTCCGGGTGGCCTTATCTTTCTTTCGGGAGGAGGGTTTTGGTGATGTCATCTTTCTTTTCATGGAGGGATCCTCCTCCTCTCTAGGTGGAGTAACCTCACCTCCATTTTTTTCAACTTCTGTACCACCTAGATTGTCACCATCACCTCCCAGCGTAGGTGAGATTGAAGTAGTCTTCGTGGACGTGCTAGAGACATCTTCAACTTCATCATCCTTCTTATTCCTGCTTGGCCCAAGTTTATCCCGCATAACTTCAGAGCTTTCCTCATCAGACATGTCTGCGGGGTCCACTGCAACAAGGAGGTTCGTCGACCATTCCTTGGTAATATCCTCCAAGTCATCTTATGTCATCTTGTATTAGGATTGGAGTTGTTGTTTATGCTCATCACCGCGCACTGTAATATAGGTGAAGTGGCAGTCTGTGCTAAATTTCATCAAAGGTATAAACCTATGAAGTATGTTTGAGGTGATTTGTGGTGTAGACTGAATTGCATTCTTCAGTTGGTTGAAGTAGGTGTGGAAGACAACATTGGACTACCACTGCTTGTTCATGTCACTAGAGTACCACAACGTACAGAACTTCACGGCTAGTGGTTTGAAAGGTTCGATCTCTGAAAAAGTGGCTCCCTCTGGTAGTTCCTATGCAATGAAAGCAATGAGTATGAGCAACCAACTAAAGTGGAACTCATATCCTTGGTCTTGCACTCCTCTACAATACAAATCTAACTGGTTTCCAAGATACTGTGCCCAATTCATCTGCAGTCCCTCGGTGCACTTCCCTATGAGGTCAACTATGAAGCCAGTCACCTGTGTTGGTCTGTTCTTATGAACTAACTTGCCCGCGATCAGCTAACATGCAAGGTGCACTGCGCCACTCTGGATAGAGGCTACCTTGTAGCCTCACATACCCTTTTCTACATTGCCATAAGTTTCCTTTATCTGCTGTGCTAGTGCTCGGTCTGAGGTCTTGTCTGGGTAAAAGTCATGTGGGTCAGAGCCTTGCATGCTAAGTCTTGTGATCTGGTTGATCAGAGTCGGATCCACAGTGATGCAGTGGTCCAACCATAAGTATCTATGATGGTAGCAAGACATCATCAGCCTGACGCATGCGTTGACTTTTTGGTGTCTGTCAAAGTGATGGATCTTCATTACGTTGAACAGTGTGGACTGCGCGAGGTTATGTGTCCAGGACTGCGGGACAATTTTAGGATTTCTTCCTTTGGTCTTGGTTAAGTATTTATGCGGAGCTAACATGTTGTAGGTTTTGCGATCCCCAAGGTTAAAATCATTAAATTTTAGTGTTGTGAGCTTATCCTGGTCAGTACGTACTGTGCGCACCCCTTTCAAAAGATACATGGTGATCAAGGTGTACTCAAAGTCTCTAGGTACACTGTCATGGTTAATCTTGCCGCTCAAAGGTGGTATGTAAACTGGCAGAATAAGCGGGATCATCTTGTCATTTGCAATATCATATCTGTGCTTTGTTCTTGTCTCAGTCGTGGTTCTGGAAGGTCCTGCTTCGTGAGCAGTGGAGGGAGAAGCTTGGACTCCTCATGTCAATGATGCTTGCAAACCTGCAGACATCCTTCTCTCTGACATGACTCTCTCAGGCATTAGGTCAATCAAAACTTCTTCAACTACTTTCTCAACAGCGCTGAGCTCATCCAACATACAAGCTTGGGTCCACTAGCTCAGGTGTGAAAATGAATTCAGAGACTACAATGAACAGTATGGGAACAAGGCAATGATCACAGGGTGAAGTAGTCTCAAGTTTCGGGCTCAAATTCTCACTTAGAAAAAATTATTCTCGATGCGTGGTGTGACGGACTAAGTAGGAAAACTTAGCAACGGTCTACTTGCAATGGATATGGGGCCTTCATTAACTCTGTTCTATCCATTCTGGTGTTGTCCAATGGTCTAGTGGGAACCCATAATTGTTTTTTGACCCATTTGGGGTGGAATTTGAATGGGTATATTGGTCCAACAACTATATTGTTGCGCCATGGTGAAGTGCCAGATGTCGATGTTATGATATCTCGGTGAAGCTCAATTCTTGTGATTTTTCCTTCTTCGAAGTTTCCTCTAGATTCTTTTGTAAGTTTTCAATTTTGGCCCTCTTCTTACTTAGCTTCCTAGCCTTTTTCCTAGTGAGCTTAGTCTCGGTCATCCTTTATCCATTCTGAGTCTTATCTTCTCTCGACATAGTCACTTCATGCTGCTTAGGCTCTTTCTTTAGATCCAAGGGTAATACTCCTTCATCATATGGATTAGGTATTTTGGTCTTCTATGGTTCCTATAACGCTCTTATAGCTTCGACATCTAGGTCCCTATTGTTTAATAACTGAGATCAGTTCTCTTGTTCCTCCATCAAGAAGGCGATCCTTATAGTCATAAATTCCATGAGTTCTTGCTTCTTCTATTCTAGGGCTTCCTTTTCTTCTTTCCTCTAGAATTGGTCTTTTTCAATCCAGATCTTTCCTAACAAAGTTGGAAATGGGGCACGGTTATCAATAAATCTAATGACTTCAAACTCTTCCACTGTCGAAGTTCCATGGGTACTCATAGCTATTTGGGTAATTCTGCCACATAGGGTTACAATTTTGCCTTTAAATAATCCGATGGTTCCTAGTGAAGGGACCAAAGCAGGCCTTCCTAGGTTTTCCCAAGTCCTTTCTGTCATAATGTTCATCGGTGTTCCCTCATCTAGAGCATAGTCAATGTCAAAGTCTCCTATTCTTACTTCAATTTTCTCTTTTTCTTTGAAGATCTCTGACAAACTGACATCCTTATGATCATCTAGGGTTTCTTTTATTTTCAGTAACATGATATCTGATTCTTTCTGGGGTTCTTCCATAATTTTAGTCTCTTTATCTCCTTTAGATTTTTCTTGTTCCATATTCATTTTTTCAACTCTAGCAATCATTCTAGGGAAATCCAATACTTCATGGTCCATAGCTTTACAACAGAGGCAGCTAGGGTTTCTCCCAGGGCATTCCTTAGCAATATGTCCTAGTCTTCTGCAATTGTAACAAAGATTTAATCCTCTCTTTCTCGTCCATGATCCCCAACACTTCTTGTACTGCATACTAGGATCATGATGTCTAGCCTGCAAAAAATTCTTTCTAGGATCCTGCACCATTGGTTAGTCCAAAAATTCTTTCTATGCATAGGTATAACATATATGTCACTATTCTTATCAGGCCTATTCATATCAAACTTTCTTTTATCTAACAATGCTCTAGTTTTCTGGCTAGGACAAAATCTATCAAGCTTACCTAAATTCATGCTTCAAAAACAAAAAATTTCTACTTATCTTACCTATATAGAGCACAAAGCTTTCAGATCTAAAACTTGAACTATTCTTACCTTTACTAGAGGCTAGAGCTTACAAATCTTACCTCTTTTCTGTGGAAATTTCTACTTTTACCTTTCTTAGAGCATAAAGTGTTCAAATCTCACTTCTTTTCTTTAGTATCAACCTCTTTCTTGCAGATCTCACCTTTTTCCTTCAGATCTGACCTTTCTTTCTTAGCACAAATCTTCGTAGGTCAAGTAGAATATTGCGCGCTAGGGCAACAGATCTATGCACAAAGCTTATTTCTCACAAAGATTTTTCTTTAGTTCCCAGCAATCACGGTTCCAGGTCCTGGCAATGGAACCATTTGTTGGCACAGGGGAAGACCCAAGGTTCAATGCTCAAGAGCGCACCAACAAAACCCTAACTACCGACCCTTTTGGCAACACCTACGAATCAGATGAATTCTCACCTGAGGTAGAGGCAGGGGTGGTTGCAGGACTCAGATGTCTGCAACCTTTGTTGGGACATCGATCTGTGATTATATATTTTACAGGAAACTTAGCATATATCATTCATCAATATTTAACCCTTATGGTACTTCGCAGATAGTGCAAAGCATTGCAATGAATACTTAGACTAAATATGATTCAGTACTTAGCCACAGAAATATAGATTAGATTGAGCAAATCAAGCACTAAGCATCTTATATATCAGATCTAACATTCATTCATATATCATAAGCACAGAGCGTAACTAGATCTATTTAATCACAACAAGCACTTAGCCAAGAAGGAGATAAACACATTAGGTGGAAGAACAGAGCACAATACACAAAGTTACCATGGTTCACCCCCACCCCGGGGCTACATCGACAAAGTCTTCTTCTTTATATTATCTCGGTCAAGCGGTTATAGCATAGAGCTTCAGTGACCCTTACTTCGCATAGGACAGAATATCTGCATAGCTCGCTAGATCCTTCTTCCTTGCACTTCAGCACAAAACTACAACAAATTGCACTTAGATTTTCAATCTCCTTACAATCATGCATAGAGCACTTGCAATATACATCCAATCACACAGATCCAACTACTATCACTAAGCCTTTAGCTATAGATCACATAGATGTACTACTATCCTCTACTTGCATTGCCTAAGTATCTATTTATAGATTACAAAATGGGCCTAAGCGTGGGTAAACCCACGGGCCGACATCCCTTTCCCTTTACATCAACCCCAAACCCTAAAAGGGACCCAAAAATAGGTCTTGCTTCCCCAATTTCTGCTTTGCGTTGTGCTCCATCTTTGGCAAGTTCTCGCAGTCCCAAAAACAGTCAAATATGACCAAGTATTCTTCAAAACTTGGTCAAGGGCCAACAAGGACATCCCTTTCTGCAATACTTTTTCATTTTAAGGGATGATATTCATTTCATTGAGACAGACCTATAAATCCCTTGGAGGGTTATTTTTATCCCTTCTTCATTTTCACACTCCAAAGTTTTATGGTAACATTCCAACTTGATTTTATAAGTTGCTTACCAATCCATACCAACTAACATGTCATAAGATCCTAGGGGAAGTATGTTAAGGGTCACTTGGGTGTGTGATCCATCCATAATGAATTGGTAAGACGATATGACCTCTGCTACTTTTCTTTTGGTTCCAGTGGCTAGCTGTACCAACCATGTCTTAACATGTCTAACTAGTTGCAGTTTACACTTACCAACAGTCTGAGGGGCCACATAACTTAAGGTAGAACCGGGGTCAATTAAAATAGAAACTAGACGGTTGGTGATCATACCTTCAATCTCCACCACTGAAGCTTGGTGGTCAGTTTGTTTATTATCCAAGGCTACATAAATCTGTGGCATGCTCCTAGCCACATCATTGACTGTGGTAGCTTCTTAGATATTGTAGACTCTCCTACTATTCTGATTTTTGTGTGGACAATCCCTCAGCAGGTGTTATTCTCCACAACCACAACATTTCAAGGGTTCTTTCTTTGGTTTATCAATCTTTCCAGATGTTTCTCCAGAAGGTTTATTTCCACTCTGGGATGGAAAATTTTGTTGATACACACTTCTATTAGGAAGGATTGTCTTAGAGTCCTTCCTATGGTTCTTAAATCTTGAGGATTTGAACCCCTTCTTATTGAATCATGAACTACTCTTATTCTTTCAGCCCTCGCGAGGTTCTATCTGACTTCCGAACTGCTCATAACAATGCCTTGTCTTTTGGATAGTGTCTTCTAAGGTCTCTGGTTCGTTAAACTCAATACTGTTCTGGTAGGTCTAAGGTAACCCAATAATAAATCGCTGCACTTTTACCTTTTCATCCTTTATGTAGGGTACATACCTCAGTAGCTCAAGGAATTTATTGACATATTCTTCTATGATGAGTTGTCCTAGCTTGAGTTCATATAACTCCTTAGTATTCCCATCAAAGTATTTCTATGACAGATACTTTTTCTTGAATTGTTTCTCAAACTGTTTCCTTGATAAGTCATCTTCATGGATTCCTTTCACATTCCTAAGGTCTTCCCACCAAATGGAACTCGTTCCATTCAGGTTGAAGATGGTTATTTGAGCCTTCAAGTTTTCAAAGTAGTCAGGACTCTAAAGTACCTCTTTAAACCAAGCAGCCAAGATTTTGCCTCTTCCCCTTTCTCAATCTATCCATTGAAAGAGGGTGGTTTGGCCTTCTTGAACTCTTTAGGGTCATGCCTTTGGGAATTTTTTCTCTTCATTCCTTTCCTTTGAGAATCCAAGCTATTTTTTCCACTAAAAGGTTCCTAAGAGTTGTCATTTTCCTCTCCATAGAATTGTGTCGATGAATGTCCCATGCTTCCAGGTTGGGCCTTCCTCGAGGTACTCCTCCTAGTGTGGCCACCTATGGAACCATATTTTCATATCTCAGGTGGGCTTTGACTTCTCTTCGTATGTCATCAATCCACATGACTGGTTCTAAGTCCATGTTGCAGTTACCTCTATATGTCAGATAAGCTCTACAACAAGACTGCATTAATTTTCGTCTATTTTTCTTGCTCCTTTATCAATCTCTCATTGTCGTCCTTGCAACTCTATAATTCGGCCATGAGGCTCCTTACAGTTTCAACCAGATCCAGAGGGGTTTCCACCACCCTCGTTTTGTTAGATTCTTCGTCTCTATTGTGGGAGCCATCCCCCACTTTATGGCACGTCACCATC
>JASDQU010501222.1:36587-48020 GCA_032191745.1 Picea mariana | reverse complement strand
AATTACATTGAATAGAGTAGAAATGGATTTTATTTATAACCGCATAATAACATTAAAATTTTCATGGAATGGCACTCATTTATTGACAACAACCACTTATATAATTTAGACAACAATTGCAATTTAATCACCAACATATTTTATATATGATGGACAACATGATGTAATTAATATTGCTTATAGTGTTACAACTTGCGATATATAAGGAGGTTGATTAATAGTGTTACATCAATAACGACATATATATTGATAAAGTTAATATCTAAATTAGATTGGTGTTGGTTGATTATTTAGGACTTGTCAATTTAGACAACATTTTCGATGAGATAAATGAAGCTGTGTAAGATCACTTTTAATTGATGAGTAGTGCACTTACTTTAATAGACATGTACCGTGTTGACAAGCGTGTTAATCTTGTTGAGTTCTATATTAGCTCACACTTGATAACGTTTATGTATTTAGTAAATTTACAATAGATTACCCTTCGCGCTTAGACTTATTTCTTAACTTTGGGGCTCCTTGGTTGTCATCGAGTCATTTAACAGATTGTGCATTTGTTGAGCGATGTCTTCATGCATCTTTTCTACCCGTTTCTTGGGGGCATAGGTGTAGTCTTCCTGTCAGTTATTTCGGCCCTTAGCACATCGTATTTATCTTGAGACCCTTGTCCAGATAAGTTATGTTGCGCCAGGGTTACTGTCGGTCCTATCTCCTCGGGATAGCATGATCCTTGATGAGGGGATCATGGCGCGCCTTATTGGATAGAGGCGAATGATAACTTGGCCATAGTCTGTGTTACCCATTGTGGGCATTGTTCGTTGTAGTCATTTAGGGTGCTTGGGTTGAACGCCTTCATGCGGGTTGGTTGTGCACCATCAAGGTTCTAGTTAACTGGCCATCGAGGTTGTTGTCCCTTAGCTTGTAGGCATGGTCATGTTCATGTTGGGTGGGTAGTCATATCTCCTTGTTTTTTTATGCATGTTTCACTCAGTTTACCTTGTGCCAACACATGGAGTCATAGTTGTCTATTGTCGGTTCTGCGAGTGTGGTGCTCGCCGTCAGATTTGTTTTTTAGCTGTAACCGTTGTTGTCGTCCTGTATATAAGAAAAAAAAAATCCTGCACTTTCTGCTTCTCTTGTAGTTGTAACAACGGGGTTGTTACATATGGTATTAGAACAGGTTCAACCCTGCAACTGTGGATTTCCATGCTTTCCACAATAGTAAACCATTAAGTTTTAACCTAACGCTAACTAAAAAATTTAGCGTTCCTTTGTGGCGATCTTGATTAGAGGATGCCACAATGGTTCACAACGTGGTGCCATAGAAGGAGGTGTGACACCTCCTGAGGAGCCCGCCCACTCGGAGTCTAACCCCATGGGGAAGAACAAGTCCTTGGGCTGGATTCGATTGATGTAAGGGATGATGATGGTCTGGCAAGGTCCTTCCAGAGTTTTTCAGAGGCCTTGATTCACTTTCTGTACTGAGATAAGGCCAGGGTGCCTATACCTCGGAGGGTCCACAACGTTCCCAAACAGTACCTTTAGTATTCACTTCGAACTCAAGAAGGTCAAATTTTCGAGTTCTATGGAGCCCCGGACGGTGCAGTCGCTAAGGCATGGTTGGAGAATATGGCGATGTGCTTTTCACTTCACGATTATACTTCCAACACAAAGGTCTGTGTGGTGGTCTTCAATTGAAGGGGAGCGCTCTTCTATGGCGGAAGACGCTCCTGCCACTTTTGAACATGGTCATCGATGACGTGTCATGGGAATTGTTCGAGGAATGGTTCCAGGAGAGGTATCTTTATGAGGAATTCATTTAGCTTCAGCTCGACGAGTTCGACGCCTTGTGATAAGGCAGTCACATGGTGCCCGAGTACGAGGCCCATTTTGGAGCTGCTTCGGTATGCTCCACACCAAATTACCCAGAAACTTAAGGTCAAGAAGTTCAAGTTTAGATTTATTGTTAGAATTCAACTTCTACTTTGGGTACTAAGAATACTGGACCGAAGAAAGTGTGTTGGATTGTGGGGAGCCACATTACCATCATTACTGCCCAAAGGAAGGGGCCGCAAAATCTGGACCAACCAGACCCACTACCAAGGGATTTTTTGGGCAAGGCCCATCGAATTCATGCAACGATGAATTACCACCAGACAGAGCATCAATCGACTGCACTTGAGATGTCAGGTACCGTCGCTGACCAGACCCTTAGTATTGATAGATCCCGGTGCTACCAAGAGTTTCATTTCTATTGTAGTGCTAAAAAGGATTTAGTTAAAGGTAGTCGAACATGATGCGTTTAACTTTGTAGAGATGGCTTCGGGAGCCAAACAGAAGGTTGGAGGAAAGGTTACAGGTTGTACCCTTAACCTGAGAGATTTTGTCACTAGGGACAACCTGTACGTCACGATCTTAAGATCTTATGATGTCATGATCGGTATGGACTGGTTGGAATCGCATGAGGCGATACTCAACTATAAGACAAAATGGTTGAGCTTGGTCGATGATGAGGGACAGAGACGCATGATTGTAGGTTGAAACTAGGGAGTTTCCTTTAGGTTTATCTCTTCCTTGCAGTAACGGAAGAGCATGCACAAGGGATGTAAGCTTTATGTGATCCTTGCATTGAACGAGAAGGGAGTAGCAGAAGGTGTAGAACACCTTCCTATGGTGAGAGAGTTTTCAGACGTCTTCCCGTAGGAGTTACCTGGGATTTCGTCGGAGAGGGAATTGGAGTTTACCATAGAATTAAAACTGGGGACTGAACTGATAGCTAGAACATCTTATCAGATGTCGACCCCAGAGTTACAAGAGTTGAGAAGGCAATTGAATGAGTTGCTGGATTGGGAATCATAGTCCAAGTGTGTCACCATTGGGGTGCACCTGTTTGTTTTTTCATACGAAAGAAGGATGAGTTGAGGAGACTCTACATTGACTACCATAAATTGAACAAGGCAACGATCAAGAATCAATATCCATTGCCAAGGATTGATGATCTGTTATATGAGATGATGGGTGCATTGGTGCTTTCAAAGATCGACTTGAGATCAGGGTATCACCAGTTACAGATCAAGGAGGATGACGTCCCTAAGACCACATTTAAGATGAGGTTTGGACATTACGAGTTTATTGTGTTACCATTTGGATTGACAAACACCCCATGGTTATTTATGTGTTTGATGAAAAGGGTGTTCCGCAAATATTTGGACAAGTTCATCCAAGTATTCATTGACGATAGTTGGATTTACTCTCGGATGATGGAGGGTCATGACAATCACTTGCGCTTGGTGATACAGTGTCTGTGAGAGAGAAAACTATTGGGAAATTGTCTAAATGCTTGTTTTACCAATCAAAGATTCACAAGTTAGGTCAAGTCATCTCCAATGAAGGTATCACCATGGATCCAGCAAGGGTTGAGGCTATTATGGAATGGCCCACACCGACGAATGTCCCAAAAGTGTGTATCTTGATGGGTTTAGTAGGATACTATCGACAGTTCGTCTATGGATTTTCGAAGATAGCAAATGAGATCACGAAATTGCATAAGAAGAACAAGAAGTTTGTTTGGACTGAGAAATGCGTAGAATAATTTTAGAGGCTCAAAGAGCTATTGACAACAACACCAATGCTAAAGGTCCCTGACATGGACACAAACTTCTTGGTATGCACTGACGCATCCAAGGAAGGCTTAGGCAAAGTCTTAATGCATGACGATCGAGTGATCACCTACATCTCGAGGAAACTGAGAAGGCATGAGGAGAACTATGCATTGCACGATTGGGAGTTGTTAGCCATTGTATATGCCTTGAAGGCTAGAGATCCTACCTTGTTTGATGAAAATTTGAACTAAAGAAGGACCACTATGGACTACAACACATCTTTACGCAAAGCGACTTGAACACGCGACAATGACGTTGGTCGAAATTTCTTAGCGAGTATGATTTCAAGATAACTTACATAAAAGGAACAATGAACCGAGTGGCAGATGCATTGAGTCGGAGACCATGCATCTTTTCGGTGCTGCCTCTTCAAACGAATCTACGTGAAAATATTCTATCCTTACAACATGACGATGACTGGTACAAAGAGGTCAAGGATTTTATCAGACAAAACACAATGATGGTAGCAAGATTTGAAGGATTTACGTTTGACGATGATGGATTATTGAGGTTTAAAAATCGGATCTACGTACCATCGAATGACATGTTGAGGAGTTTTATCCTAAACGATGCTCATAGAGCAGTGTACATGGCTCACTCGGGAGACACGGAGATGAGGGAGGACCTTAAAACCTTATTCTTCTGGAAGGGGTGAAGGAAGACATAGTCAACTATGTGGCCAAATGTCTAGAATGTCAGCAGGTAAAGGATGGATATAGACATCCAACATGATTACTACAGACACATGCTATTCTGGAATCGAAATGGGAGGTTATTTCGATGGATTTCATTGTTGGATTGCCAATGATGGCAAGGAGACACGACTCAATTTTTATGGTAGTCGATACTCTGACGAAGAGTGCTCATTTTATTACTGTGCGTACAACGTATCAGGCATCGAACACAGATAGATTTTTCATCAATGAGATTGTGAGGCTTCATGGTGTGCCTAAGAGGATTATATCCGATTGAGGATTGATGTTTATTGGACGACTTTGGACTAGTTTCCAAGAGGCCTTGTGAACCCAACTTAACTTTAGTATTGCGTATCACCCGGAGACAGATAGGCAGACCGAATGAACAAACCAAGTCTGGGAAGACATGTTGTGCATGTACGTGATGGACCAAAAAAAGAATTTGGAAGAATTCTTGTCACCGGTAGAATTCGCTTATAAGAATAGATACCAAAGAACCATTAAGATGGTGCCTTTCGAGTTTCCTTACGGGCGACCATGTCAGATGCCTTTGAGATGGGATCGGATTGATGATAGGGTCCTGGTGGGATCGGAAGCAATCCAAGAAATGGAATATTAAATGAAAACTATAAGAAAAGGGATCAAGGAAGTGTAGGATCAACATAAGAGTTATGTTGATGCGCGTTGTGTCGACCATAGTTACGATGTTGTGATCGAGTATTCTTGCGGATGAAAATGCATAAGAGTTCGATCAAGTTGGGAAAAGGGGCTAAACTATCTCCTAGGTTCGTGGTAACCTACGATATTGTGGAAGGGAGAGGACTATGGCCTATTGACTAGCCTTGCTTGATTTTTGAGGCGTATGCATGATGTCTTTCACATCTCGGTTTGAGACATTATGATTAGTGATCCTACCCAAGTTTTGACTTGAGCACCTTGCAGGTGTCAGATGAGGGTGCGCTCATGGCTGAGCTGATCCTCATCCTGGATCATCACATTCAACAACTGCGACATCAAACAGTAGATCAGGTCAAGGTTAAGTGGAACAACTATAGTCCACACTTGATGACCTGAGAGGACGTATATGATATGCACCAACAATTTATTTTTGTTTGATAGAGAGACTTATGATACTGTGATACACTTTTTTTTCGACACTCGTATACTGTGAAACTTCAGAACAAAGTTTAGACAAAGAGGGGGTGTATGTAACATCCATCTCTTGCGCACATTGTGTGAACTTATTCTTTGAGGACACTTGCTTGCAAGTGATCCAGATTATTATACTATTGGTCGTTGATTATGATTATGAGGCATTATGGATGTGATTATATGTTATTTTGTTGTATTGACTTAGACATGTGCTATTGACTCGGTTCTCTTGAGTGTGTAGGATTTGGACCTCAAGGATGCAGAGGCATCGATGAAACCCTTGGACTCTGGATCGAGTCAAGGAGTGGACTATTGGGGTTTGATTGTTGTATATATGACATATGTGCATCTGATTAGATGTTATGATTATGGATTTTATTTCTGACATGATTCATTGATGATGTAGGATGATGATAGCTTGTCGACCAGACTCACATGTGGAGTAGAGGGGTCATGCACGATAGCCAGAGACATTGAGGGAGAGGTGTGGACAACAGCCCTGCCACAACCTACTAGCATTCTTGCCGTGGCTCAAACTATAGGTTAACGATTACCTTGTTCGAGAAGACCCATGATGCCATGAGGGAATACTACGACAGTTGCTCATGATGATTCTAAGGGGCGTGCAATAAGGTAGGGCCTTATTCCTTAGAGGCCCTTAGTCTCCCAGAAGATCACCTAGCGGAGTATTGACTCTAGGGTTTTTTTATGTCTACCAAGTCAGTCAAGAGGCGAGTGGCACCCTTGGAGCACATAGTGCATCCTGAAGGGCATGCCGTGCAAGAAAGATGGAAGGAGGTGAGTGGCACCCTTGGAGCACGTAGTGCGTCCTGAAGGGCAATTCGCGCAAGGGAAATAAAATGAGGTGAGTGGCAACCTTGGAGAACCTAGTGCATCTTGAAGGGCACATCGTGTTGTTAACTAATAAGAGAATAAACCTAGATGGCTTTAGAACGAATAACGTGATAAGAAAGTTTTAAAAAGCAATTTCCCTAATAAAATGTCGCCCAACCTCGAAAATTAAAATCTAGGTCTAAAGTAATACTTGTGGTAAAAAAATAAAAATAATAATAATCATCATTAAACATGTGATGAAAGGGGGGGTTAAGAAACCTGATTAAATTATTAAAATCAAATTATTGAGGGATTTAAAATTTTAAAGGGAAATGATTGTTTTGTTACACATGCTAATCAAAATTTATTAATTAAAAAGAAAAAGGGGAAAAATATAATTTTCTACACTTACTAATTAGAATTTAGATAAAAAGGAAAAGAGGGAAATTTACAAAAATTAGGAAACTAAGGGAAAAAGGGGGAAACATAAAGAAAAAGGGAAACATAAGGAAAAATCAGAACGACCAACTTAGCAAGGAATATGGACTATAAGAACTTTCTAAATTGAACTAAACTAGTAAATTAGTAAGGGGGGAAGTCATTAAAATGTGTAAGGGAATATGGGAATAGGAGCGATTCTAGGAATGCTTTTAGGTGGGTGAGGGAAATAGGAGTAATTAATTAATTAATGAAATTAATTTATGGTGCAATGAAGGGGATGGGTGACACATGTACGGGGAGGATTTTTAGGAATTAAATTATTGAACAATCAATTAAATTGGATTTTGGGAAAGTAAATGACTTAGAAAATCTATAGAAAGGAGGGAGGAGGAGGATGATGGATCTCTTATGTTGGGTGTAACGTTACGCTGTAGAATTTTAGACTTGACTGACTTAGCTTTTGGCAGTTGGGATACCCAGCTTGGTGAGGAGTGGTAGCTCAGCCTTGCGAGGTGAGCTGGGAGCTAGTTGTTCTCTGGTTTAGTGTGCATGGCCCCTTTGTGGCTCGGGAGGCTAAGGGGGAAGAAGAGTATCCCTAGTGTTGGCTGGGAGGTACCGCAACTGTTTCCTCTTTTTGCATCACGATTTTACCCTTTACAGGCTGAAGAAGGTTACCTATTATATGCAATGATTCCACCTTAAAAAAATTTCATTTCATCACCCATGTTTGCCTGACGATTTTTCCTTGATGAAGACTGTGGTTTGCCTGGCGATTTTCCCTTTGAAGACCATGATTTGCCTTTAAAAAATCCTATTTGTTACCTTTGTTGCATGTCGATTTTTACCCTTCTTGAAGACTGTGATTTGCTTGGCGAATTTACCCTTTGAAGACTGTGATTTTCCTTTAAAAAACTACTATCTGTTAACTTTGTTGCATGGCGATTTTTACCCTTAATGAAGACTGGGATTTTCCTGACGATTTTACCCTTTTGAATACTGTGATTTTCCTTTAAAAAATGCTATCTGTTACCTTTGCTGCATAGCGATTTTTACCATTATGAGACTACGATTTTTCCTTTATGAAGACTATGATTTTCCTTTATGAAGACTGTGATTTTGCCTTTAAAAACTGCTATATGTTACCCATGCGTTTTTACTTTTACTTGACAACATTTATACCCATGCGTTTCTTTTCCTTACATTTACATGACAACGATTTTAATTGGCATTATTGTTCTGGACAACATTCCTCTGCTATTCTTTGGCAATAACAATTATTGTTGTTGGATAGCGTTTAATAATAACATCAAATGCATTGATTGGCTTTGAAATGACATTTAATATTAAACAACAAGATAGCAGTAAAATTACATTGAATAGAGTAAAAATGGATTTTATCTATAACCACATAACAACATTAAGATTTGCATTGAATGGCACTCATTTATTGACAACAACCACTTATATAATTTAGACAACAATTGTAAATTAATCGCCAACAGATTTTATATATGATGGACAACATGATGTAATTAATAATGCAGATAATGTTATAGCCTATGATATATAAGGAGGTTGATTAATGGTGTTACATCAATAACGACATATATATTGATAAAGTTAATATCTAAATTATATTGGTGTTGGTTGATTGTTTAGTACTTGTCAATTTAGACAACATTGTCGATGAGATAAATGAAGCCGCATAAGATCACTTTTAATTGATGAGTAGTGCACTTACTTTAAGAGACATGTACCGTGATGACAAGCGTGTTGATTTTTTTGAGTTCTGTATTATCTCACACTTGATAACATGTATGTCTTTAGTAACTTTACAATAGATTACCCTTTGTGCCTAGACTTCTTGCTTGACTTTGGAGCTCCTTGGTTGTCATCGAGTCATTTAACGGATTGCACATTTGTTGAGCAATGTCTTCATGCATCTTGTCTACCCGTTGCTTGGGGGCATAGGCGTAGTCTTCCTGTCAGCTATTTCGGCCCTTAGAACATCGGATTTATCTTGAGACCCTTGTCCAGATAGGTTATGATGTGTTAGGGTTACTGTCACTCCTATCTCCTAGGTATGACATGATCCCTGATGAGGGGATCATGGTGTGCCCTATTGGATAGAGGTGAATGATAAATTGGTCGAAGTCTGTGCTACCCATTGTGGGCATTTTTCATTGTAGTAGTTTAGGGAGCTTGGGTTGAATGCCTTCCTGCGTTTGGTTGTACGCCATCGAGGTTCTAGTTAACTGGCCATCAAGGCCGTTGTGTCGGGATGGGTGGGGATGTTGTCCCTTAGCTTGTAGGCGTGGTCATGTTCGTGTCGGGCGGGTAGTCGTATCTCCTTGTTGTTTTACGCATGTTTTTCCCAGTTTCCCTTGTGCCAATGCGTGTAGTCATATTTGTCTATTGCTAGTTCTATGAGCATGGTGTTCGCCGTCAGATGTGTTGTTTAGTTGTAACCGTTTTTGTCGTCCCGTATTTAAAAGAAAAAAAAATACCGCACTTTTTGCTTCACTTGTAGTCGTAACGACGGGGTCGTTACAGTAATGGGTACGTTACAAAGTGGTATCAAAGCCTAGTTTCCAATAATGAGCCTGCATGGATCCAGTTAGAATGGCATAGAGTTGAAATTGCAGAAATTTAGTTGCAGAGGATGTCTACAACTTGTATGTAAAAGTATTATTGTGAAATTGAGAAAACTTCACATGGAATTTGAAAGATTTGAACATGGGAGTGATAAATTATCATTTTGGTCTTTAAATTGGACAAACTCGGGATTGTAGATGGTCAAATTTTTGTTACAATGTTTCTATGATGAAAGTGGGAGCAGTTGGTTGAAATTGGTAAAAAAACCCAATTTCTGTTATTAAATTCATGAGGAATTTCAAAAATTTGGGCATAGATTAAAATTCCCCAATTTGAATCTTAATTTGAGAATTTTCAGAATAATAATTCGTTGAATTGTAGATTGCAGTGCACCTTGGTGTAACTGGGTGACAATAAGCAAAATTTCCAATTTCAGAGGAGGAATTATGGAGAAATTTGATAGGAATTAGGTGTCGAATTTTATGTTCCAATGTTAATTTGGTATACACAGGGCCAAAATTCACTGTATGGAGTTTAATTATAGAGATGTAATGGTGGCCCAAAAGAAATTTCAAATATGGGTGAAATTGGGAAAAGCCCCAATTTCTGCAACAAAATGATGTAGAAACTCAACGGAAAAGTGCTAAAAATTATTATGCAAACATCAAATTGGTGTTTACAGGATCAAAAGTGGCAATATTAATCTTAACTACAAATATCCAATGGAGGATGGATAAATAATTATGAAATTGGATGTTTTTGGCAAAATTGATAAAATTCGAAATTCGACAAAATTATGAAAATTTAAAAAAATTTCGTACCATGACGTCGACATAATGTGGAGGCCACATGTTAGCTGACATGGTAGAATAAAGACGTGTACTGCCATAGTGGTAGGTACATGTTCGATGTGATGATAGTTTATGGGTTATGAGGAGCCATGTGGCATGCCAACTGTCAATACCACGAAACTATTGTAAGAAGTGGAAAAATGGTTAAGTGTTGAGACTTCTCGGACATACTTATAAAAGGAAGGTTAGAAGATTATGGGTCCGCGATTCTATGTAGATAAAAAAATTGTTAATTGTTGAGACTTCTTGGACGAACTTATGAAAGAAAGGTTACAATATTATGATTTAGTGAGTCTCCGTAGATTGAAAAATGGTTAAGTGTTGAGACTTCTCGGATGGATGAACTTATGAAAGGAAGGTTACAAGATTATGAGTCCACGAGTCTGTGAGTCCGGAAAGAAAAAAGAAGCTAAGTGTTGATGGTGGGTTCAGGGAAGGTATGAATATATGATATGAGTCTGCGAGTCTGCCACCACAAGCCCATGAATACAGTAAGGAATCTAAGTATAAGTGCAAAGTGAGTGCGACAGAAATAAGGGGTGCAAATTAAAGAATGGGAAAGCCCGAAATGAAGAAGAGATATGGATTAGATCAAAATGAATCCAATAAGACATATCAATGAAGTATATCTAATCAATAAATGAATGAATATTTGTTGAGCATTGCTACTATGTTGCACATGTTAATGAATATTCCTCCACTTTTTTGCCACCATAATTTTCAACTCGGAGCTTAGATGGGGGTGAAAACTCACCAGAGTGTCCAAAATATGTTTATGAAGGAACCTAGGTGGGCTTCTTCCAAATATCCAAATGGGCACATGTAAGGATTCCTATGCACATTTAAGATTTGCACCTGGATGAGGGGTGGGCAGAAGGAATTAATGGGTAATATTCAAATGACTATAACACTCTACTCAAAACTTAGAATTGAGCAAGAAAGTAGTCATTGGAAAGGTATTGGACTAAGGAGTCCATGTAATCACCCAAAATTGTTAGATAATCAACATAATTCACAAGAATTCAGAAAGAAGATTTATGGTGATCATAAAGGGGAAAACTTGTGCATATGTGCTAGAATTGTATATTGTGGCCGTATGCTTGCTTTAACAAGAATTTCTTAGAACTGTTATCTTATATAATAAACTTGTTGCAAGCAGAGATTAAGGTTGATGATAAATCATAGCAATTGTCTTTAGAAAAT
>JASDQU010501222.1:3111-23895 GCA_032191745.1 Picea mariana | reverse complement strand
CTATATAATTGTTTTTGAAAAATGGACTTGATAATTTGATCCCTTTATTGGTATCGGCACAATAAAATGTGATAAGGGTTCATACTATGATTTTATCATTATTTTGAAAAAATAATCAATATCAAACCTTACCTTACCTATCAAATTCAAGAACAATGGGGATATGCATGAAAATAACCTTTTGATGTCCACATGAGACCTTTAATGTTAGTTAAATGATGAAAATAATGTGAATATTTTTGTTAATCCAATACACTATTATGGTAATAATGTGAGGTGTGCTAGTAATAATAATTACCAAATTCAAAAAAGGTTATATCACACCCTATGCATTAACTTAAAATTGCATCAAAATAATTTTGTAACATTTTTTGGTTACCACTAGTCCCACATTGGACACATGGTTTGATAATCCTATTTCTCCATAGGTATCTCAACTTGTGCAATGGCGTGATGATAATAATACAACAAGGTTATTGACAATGTCCATAATATAATTTAAAACATGAAATTAACTATGGAGGATCTTGATGTTATATGTTGGTTGTGGAGCTTGATTATATTCTTGATTTATAGGTCTTGTTTCAGTCGTGTTTGGATCCCATTTCCTGATTGGGGGGGGGGGGGAATTTCCACCCCTACATCTTGAGCTATGGGGTCCAAGGGGGGTAGATGCACCTTAGGGAGGCCCCCCTGGCAGGGGTTCATGGGAAGAGACAAATCTCGACTAGCAAATATCAAGTGTTGGAATTGTGGGAAGAAAGGACATATGAAGAAAGACTGCAGATCTCCAAAGAAACAAGGAGATTGGAGAATAGGAAAAAAATAAGGAAGAAAATGTAGAAGGTGTTGTGTTAAAAAATGATTTGATTCCTTCTTTAGATAATATTACTAATTCTTGGGTATTAGCTTTAGGGGCTTCATTTCATGCCACACCTCATAGGAAATATTTTCAAGATTATGTTCAAGGTGATTTTGGATAGGTTTATTTAAGTGATGATGAACCATGTAAAATTGTTGGAATGGGTAAGGTACAAATAAAGTTAAATAATGGAAACCAATGGTTGCTAAAAGAGATGATACATGTTCCACAATTGAGAAGAAATCTAATTTCAATAGAGTATTTGGGAAGTGAAGGATATATATGTACATTTATAGGCTACTCATTCATTTATGAGCTGGATTCATTATAAATTTGCACATAAAAATCCATTCATCATGTTGAATAAATATTGATTTGATAGCAAACCTCACCTATCAAATTCATGAACAATGGGGATATACATGAAAATAATTTTTTGATGTCTATGTGAGACCTTAAATGTTAGTTAAATGATGACAATAATGTGAAGATTTTTGTTAAGACAATTATTATTATGGTAATTATGTGAGGTGTGTTACTTAGAATAATGACCAAATTGACAAAAGGTTAGATCACACCCTCTGCATTAACACAAAATTGAATCAAAATAATGTTGTAGCATTGTTTGGTTTCTAGTTCCACATTGGACACATGGTTTGATAATCCTATTTATCCATAGGTAGCTCAACTTGTGAAATGGCATGATGATAACAATACAATAAGGTTATTGTTATCATTTAAAACATGAAATCGACTATGGATGACCATGATGTTATGTGTTGGTTGTGGAGACTGATTATATTCTTGATTCATATGTCTTATTTCAGCCATGTTTGGATCCCATTTATTGATGGGGGGGTGTGGAGGGTCTTGGCCGCCCACATATGGATCCAAGGGGTCCAGGGAGTGCAGATACACCTTATGGAGCCCCCCTTGGCGGCATTTCGAGTGCAGTTCCAAATCCAAACTAGCAAAGATTGAGTGTTGGAATTGTGGGAAGAAAGGACATTTGAAGAAAAAATGTAGATCTCCAAAGAGACAAGGAGATGGACAACATGAAAAAAATAAGGAAGAAAAGGTAGAAAGTGATGTGTTACAATATGCTTTGATTATTTCTAGAGATAATATTACTGATTCTTGGGTATTAGATTAAGGGGCTTCATTTCATGCCACACCCCATAGGAAATATTTTCAAGATTATGTTCAACATGATTATGGATAGGTTTATTTGGGTGATGATGAACCATGTAAAATTGTTGTAATGGGTAAGGTACAAATAAAGTTAAAGAATGGAAACCAATGGTTGCTGAAATAGATGATACATGTTCCACATTTGAGAATAAATCTAGTTTCAAGAGGGTAGTTGGGAAGTGAAGGTTGTATATCAACATTTATAGAAAATATGTGGAAGGTCACTAAAGGATCATTGGTAATAACAAAATGAGATAATTTAGTTACATCGTATTTATGTAATAGTAATGCAAACTCTTATATCTCTTTAGTTTCTACAGGAGTGTATAAAACACTATGGCATGATAGGATTGGACAAATGAGTGAGAAGAGGATGCAAATAATCTACAAAATGAATTTGTTGCCAGATCTTCAACAAGTTGATTTGGATTTGTGTGAACGCCGTTTTTATGGAAAACAAAAGAGAGTCATATTACTCATAGTCGGGAAGGAAAAGAAGAGTGAAAAGTTAGAGATTATGCATACAGATGTATGGGGACTAGTTAATGTATCATCTCTTGGTGTCTCTCATTATTATGCTACTTTTATTGATGATACAACTAGGAAAACCCGGGTTTATTGCACTCGAAAAAAATATAATGTTTTTGAAACTTTTAGGATATGGAAATCTTTGGTTGAGAATGAGACAAGAAAAAGGTTGAAGTGTCTCAGATAGGATAATGGAGGTGAATAATGCAACACAGAGTTTGATAATTACTGTTCATACCATGGGATTCGTAGAGAGAATACATTTCTAGGAACACCACAAGAAAATGGTGTGTTAGAAAGGATGAACAGGAAAATCATGGAATGTGCAAGGAGTATGAGATTGCATGCAGGGTTTCCCTTACAATTTTGGGAAGATGTTGTAGATATTTTTGTTTACTTAATAAATAGAGGGCATTCAAGCTCCTTGGATGGTGGCATTCCGGAGGAGGCATGGAATGGTAAAAATTTAAACTACTCATTTATGAATACTTTCGGTTGTGAAGCATTTGTCCACATTGATAAAGAAAATAGAACAAAGCTTGAGGCCAAATCCAAGAAGTGTAGCTTTATTGGATACAATGTTAATGATTTTGGTTATCACTTATGGGATTATAAAAATCACAAAATCATTAAGAGTATAGATGTGGTATTCAATGAAAATGTCATGTAAAAATATCAGTTGCAGGGAAAGAAACAAGAAAAGGAAAACACAAAATACACAGTGCTTGATGAAATCAAAGAAAATGAAATTCCAAAGGTACCATAAAGTCAAAATGTACAACAACAGGACCAATAGGTACCTCAAAATCCTATTAGTGTTGTTATAATATATAATAGGTTAAGTAGACCCGTTGAACGGTACTTGCCTTCACTATATTATTTATTATTGACTGATTCTAGTTAACCAGGAAGTTATGAAGAGGCAATGCAGGTAGACACTATAAAGAAGTGGGAGCAAGGAATGAAAGAGGAGATGGAGTCCTTGGTAAATAACTAGACTTGGTACTTGGTTGAGTTCCCTATAGGAAAAAGAGAATTGTAGAATAAATGGGTTTATAGGTTAAAGAAGAAGATGGAGGCAACAAGCAGTACAAGGCCAAACTTCTTGTAAACGAGTTTTCACAGAACAAAGGTATATATTTTGATGAAACATTTTCTCCTTTTGTTAAAATGACTTCAATTAGGACTATTTTAAGTCTTGTGGTAGTAGAAGATTCACATCTTGAACAGTTAGATGTAAAAACAAATTTTCTCCATGGGAATTTGGAGGAAGAGATTTATATGCAACAACCACAGGGGTATGAGGTCAAGGGGAAGGAGAATTTGTATGCAGGTTGAAGAAGAGATTGTATGGCCTAGAGAAAGCTCCAAGGCAGTGGTATTTGAAATTTGATAGGTTTATGATATATGTGATTTTTATCACTATGTTTATTTTAAGAGGCTAGAAAATGGAAGCTACATTATCTTTCTATTATACGTAGATGAAATGCTTGTTGTAGGGTCTAACATGAAATATATAAATGTGATAAAAAATAAATTAGCTAATTATTTTCAGATGAAGGATTTGGGTGCTGCAAATAAAATCCTTTGTATGAGAATAAAAAGAGACAAGAAAAATCACAATTTGACATTGTCTCAGGAAGGGTACATAGAGAAGGTGTTGGAGAGGTTTAGAATGTAGAATGAAAAACCAACTAGTACACCTTTGACCAACCATTTCAAATTAACCAAGGAAATGTGTCCCAAGACATAGGAGTAGATAGAATACATGTCCAAGGTCCCTTATTCATCAACAATTGGCAGCTTGATGTATGTGATGGTGCTCAAAAGATCCAATATCTCACATGTAGTGGGAGTTGTGAGAAAGCATATGAACAATCTAGGTAAAGAACATTGGGGGGTAGTAAAGTGAATCCTCATGTATTTGAGAGGTACTACTACTCACGTATTATTTTTTGGAGGTTCAAACTATGTTCTGTAGGGATATGTTGATTTAGATATGACAGGTGATAAATATAGCAGGAGAAGCACCACATGATATGTTTTTATTGTAGGTGGAACAAAAATAGGTTGGATTTTAAGACTATAAAAGGTTGTTGCACTTTCAACAATGGAAGCAGAGTATGTTGCTGCTACAGAGGATATTAAAGAGATGATTTGGTTACAAAGGTTTTTGGAGGAAATGTGAAAGTAGAATGAGAATAACAGGTTGTACTATGAAATCCAAAGTGCCATTCATATTGCATATAAATAAGCCTTCCATTATAATACTAAACATATACAACTCATGTACCATTTCATATGATCTATTTTGGAAGATGGACAATTGAAGTTGGAAACGATACATACTAGTCAGAATCATGCAGACATGTTAACAAAGGTATTTCCATGGAGAAATTGAGTTCTTTCTCAATTTTAGTTGGCCTTCAAGCATGAAGGTGAATATGATAAACTTTCCATGTCCAAGGTGGATCATAATCCAATAGGTATAGGTGTAGTGGAGTTGTTGTGATCAGTCTCCAAGTGGGAGATTGTTGGTTGTGGAGCCTAATTATTTTCCTGGTTCAGAGGTCTTTTTTCAGCCATATTTGGATCCCATTTCCTAATGGGGGGGTGTGGGGGGGATTCCCCCCCACACATATGGATCCATGGGGTCCGAGGGTAATGCCTCCAAACATAAATTTTTGGGAAAATTGCCTTGTAAAATATTGTAATTTCATAGTCAATCTGAACTGTTCATCATTAGGTTGCAGATATGAAGGTAAAAGTTATGTTAGGTTTTTTTTCCCTACAAGGAAACCCTATTTTATGGATGATGGAATTGAATTGTGGTGAGAATCATTCTAAATATTGTATTATGAGAGAGGATATGCGAGAGAAAGAATATGAAGTTACAACAGGTGTGTTATAGATTGTATCCCTTCATTTGTTGGATAATAATATAGGAAGGACTTGGAAATTTCTCTGGTGGACGTAACCCATATTGCAGGGTGAACCAATTATATCTATGCCTCTATTGTATTGTGAATATTTTTTTGTTTTGTTTCTGCATCTGTTTTATATTATTTCTCTGCAATACTATTTTTGTAACAATTATAATGGTGTCGATAGAACCCATAACACATAACTTTCACTATACCTACATGCTTGTATGCTTAACATGAAATGGAATTGAGGATCATTATAGTCACTACCGAATATTATTCCTCCTCTAGTATATGAATCTTCTTTCATCATTTTTTGAACCTCAGATTCTCAAGAAAAAATATTTTGTTTCTTTAGAATGATGGTTTTCTCCTTTAAAGTTCACCTTAGATTGACTTCCATTGGTAGAGGACCAATGCATGAGAACTTCTAGATGCTCAATGGAGGAAATCATTTTAAAAAGTGGAGGGGTAGCACTAGACTAAGGACTATTGTTTCTCATAGTAGAAGATCTAATTTTCCATTAACAAGATTAAGATTGGAAGCTTGAATTAAGAGTACAAATGTGAATTCCCAATCTGATCTAGATATATTCCAACAAGAAAATATGTCTTGTTATTGTAGCCAAAACAATTGACAATGATAGTGGTTTCTACAATTTTGATGATGATAAACAAAAACACAAATGCTAGAAAAATATTTACATGGTTCCATAGCAATTTTACATTGATTATCATCGAGGATTAGCTCAAGAAATCATGAGATAAACATGAGATCTCTCCCCTAAATTTGTGTAGGTCACAATTCGACTCTCTTGATACCCTTTAGGTTGGGTTCCATAATCAAGGTCGATGGTTTACCCCATTTACCATCCATGGATCATGGGGAAGTACTTGAATTGTTTTTCGTAATGTGTTTTCCTTGGGAAACAAAATAAAATTGTACAATGATTAGTATGATAATTCTAGCAAGGAATAATGATGAAAATATCAACATGGTTCCATAAAAATTGTACATTGATTATCCTTGAGATTTAGCTCAAGAAACCATGAAATAAATGTGATATCTCCCCCCTAATGTTGGGGAGGTCACGAGTTTGAATCTCTTGATCCCCTTGATGTAAGGCTCTATAATTAGGGTCACCCCATTTAGCATTCATGTATCATGGGGAGGTACTCAAAGGGTTTTCCATGAAGTGTTTTTTTTGGAAAAAAAAGAAATTGTACTTTGATTAGCATTATAACCCTAGAAAGGAATAATGATGAATATATATTATGAATGGGTTCCACTTATTCGAGGGTATCCTTTGCAAAACCAGTTGTCCATATCATAACTCCTAAAAATGATCCCAATTCAAGGCTTAGCCCTTTTTCATTGGACCAAGAAATTAGTAAGTAGAATGGAACTAAGGCTATCAAGTAAGGTTCATTTGTCTATGAGGAATGATTTAACATGATATTTAAAAAGCATGGTACAACAAACTAGGATAATATTTCTATTGCACTTAAAATATGAGTAGAGAAAAACTAGCAATTTTGTCATGGACATTATCCCTCACAAAATTCAATTTAACCCCAAATTTAGGAGTGGGGAAAATAAAAATCCAAATGCACAATCCTAAAGAATTAGAGTTCCAATTCTTACTTGGAAAAAACAAGAATTAACACTATCTTTTTCCATCAAAAAATTCAATATCATAGTTGTTGACGACATTGATAAGCATGTTTCAACCAATATTCCCTTTGAAAATTTTGCAATGCATAACAAGGCAGTAATTCCACACAAGGACATGAAAAGAAAAATCTAGAGAAAAATTCCATAAACAACAACAATTTGAACTACTCAAAGCTTCAATGAGGAAATTTCCAAACCGAAGGAAAAAAGAAGAAAGACAACACGTAATTGAGCTACCGTCTCCACCTTTCAATTTTTGAAAATTTTCTTTTATCAAGAGAGGAGAATATTTTCCATAGAAATCCAATCCTTTCTTGGTTGAAGTGATTTTTTGATCATTATTGGAAGACCCAATCCTATTTGTACATGGGTATAAATGTTGATGGATAAACTTGGTTATAAATATTGTAGAAAATTGGTTCCTCGTAGGGTTATGAAAAATATTGAATAATTATGAAGACTTCATAGCATTTAAAAAAATCCTTTAATTTTCACAAAGGTATTCACAAACATGACATATGTAAGGACTCCCATGACACCCACCAAGTGCACACACCCCTTGGGAAGACTTGGGGATGAGTAAGGAAAGAGAACATAAGGGGCATGCAATTGGTTGGGAGAACAAAGACAAGTGGGTGTGAGTAGGAGCACCTTGGGCGCATAATGCTGATGTATGACACCAAGGGGGCATACGCCTTACTTTCCTTGTGAAGGTTGATGGAAACTTGGTTTTCATTTGGGAAAGGATAGGGTGATGTGGGCGTAGTCCCAAGGAGTGGACCCACCTTCCCTTAGCAGCATGGGTGCATTGGAGAGGTTGGATGACCCCATCAAGACACCCATGAAGAGTCATGTCCATTGGCACAAGGAAACACACAAGACAAGGAGAATACACCCAAGGATAGGGTGCATTGGTCCAAGAGACACGACGATTGATCAACACACACATTTGTTTGGGTTTACTAGCTCCATGAAGGTGTGCGATGAGTCGTTTTGACATGATGGTTCACATATGGGTGTGACACACCCAAAGGAAGCGAATATTCATGATGGTGACCTTTGGAGTCCATATAAGAGCACAAGGATGCACAACCAAGGAAGGAAAAGTTGAGGAATAAGGCATAAGGAGAAAGTATGCAAAGTAGTTATGAGTCAAGGAGGAACTGAGGCAAAGTTGGGAAGATGGAAGACAAGTAGCCAAGGGTGGGATGCATTGGGAGATTTTGGGGAAGTATGGAAAAATAGGTCTATAGGAGGCATGTGTGAGGTAGAACCAAAGTTTGTGTTAATTTGGNATAGAAATCCAATCCTTTCTCGGTTGAAGTGATTTTTTTAATCATTAGTAGAAGACCCAATCCTATTTGTACATGGGTATAAATGTTGATGGATAAAATTGGTTATAAATATTGTAGAAAATTGGTTTCTCGTAGGGTTATGAAAAATATTGAACAATTATGAAGACTTCATAGCATTTAAAAAAAATCCTTTAATTTTCACAAAGGTATTCACAAACATGACATATGTATGGACTCCCATGACACCCACCAAGTGCACACGCCCCTTGGGAAGACTTGGGGATGAGTAAGGAAAGAGAACATAAGGGGCATGCAATTGGTTGGGAGAACAAAGACAAGTGGGTGTGAGTAGGAGCACCTTGGGCGCACAATGCTGACGTATGACACCAAGGGGGAATACGCCTTACTTTCCTTATGAAGGTTGATGGATACTTGGTTTTCATTTGGGAAAGGATAAGGTGACGTGGGCGTAGGCCCAAGGAGTGGACCCGCCTTCCCTTAGCAACATGGGTGCATTGGAGAGGTTGGATTACCCCATCAAGACACCCATGAAGAGTCATGTCCATTGGCACAAGGAAACACACAAGACAAGGAGAATACACCCAAGGATAGGGTGCATTGGTCCAAGAGACACGACGATTGATCAACACACACATTTGTTTGGGTTTACTAGATCCATGAAGGCGTGCGACGAGTCGTTTTGACATGATGGTTCACATATGGGTGTGACACACCCAAAGGAAGTGAATATTCATGATGCTGACCTTTGGAGTCCATATAAGAGCACAAGGATGCACAACCAAGGAAGGAAAAGTTGAGGAATAAGGCATAAGGAGAAAGTATGCAGAGTAGTTATGAGTCAAGGAGGAACTGAGGCAAAGTTGGGAAGATGGAAGACAAGTAGCCAAGGGTGGGATGCATTGGGAGATTTTGGGTAAGTATGGAAAAATAGGTCTATTGGAGGCATGTGCGAGGTAGAACCAAAGTTTGTGTTAATTTGGAAAAGTACGCAACAGAGAAGGGACACCAAGTCTTTAGAGGGTGCACATCTGGGGCACACCACAAGAGGTTGTGAAGGTGGTTACGGCATAGATTCTTTGTGTGAAGAACATGTGTATGAGTATCTTGGTGAGGTGACACGAGTTCTATGACTCTGCCCAAGTTGTAAGTTGAGACAGTAGTGCTCATATTGTAATTTTTTCACAAAAAAAAGACTTAGTTGGGTGTTAGGCATGGTTTGTGCCACATGTTGTCTTGTTGTATTCTTTGCAATGAAAATCTAGTCGAGGTGGATTGAATGAAAGTCAAATTCAAAGGTCAAGGTGGTTTGATTGGGCAAATTCAAAGTCGAAGGTCGAGGTGGTTTGATCCAGTAAATTCGAAGTTGAAGGACAAAGACAATAACAACAATTCGAAGAGGTCGACCCACGACAAGAGGTCGACATGCAGGTGTGTGGAAACCAACTGAAGACTGAATGAAGGTTGACTGGTAATCTGACTCAGTAGTTGACTGTAATGGAATCCGAAGATTCACGATATTTGTAGCCAATGATATGCATGGATCTGTAACCATTTTCTTTAGGATTTTTCTTACAGTAAAGTCTATAAAGAAGGTGTGTTGTAATGTTGTAAAAGCTAATCTTTAGAGAAATAACTTTAGAGGTTGTTGGTCATGTAGATGTAAGATGAATTGGCTACATGGTGGTTCTTGTGTAAAGTAAGAGGTTATGATGTCGATTGTGTCATAGGTGTGGATCAAGGTTAGATATGTAACATTTTATTCTGAATGAATAAGATAACAAGAGAGAATAACTTTCAAGGAATGATGGTTTTACCAGTTTGGGTTTCCATGGTAAAATCTCTATGTACTGTGTGTTTTCTTTGTCATTTACTTTCTTGATTAAATATTTCTTCCTCTCTTCTACTAGGTTTAGCGTGGAAGTGTTCCTCATTTCCTAACACCACCCACACTATTTTTGTGTGTGTATCTTGTTTATTTCACAACAATTCTCTTGGTTTCTCAGGTTCTTGGATGTATTCTTAAATGACTAAGTGTTAAGATGTTAATAAGATTGTCTAAGTATACAAGTGAGTTGGATAGAGTTGGAGAGTGACTACCTTGTAGCCTATAATGAAGTATGGGTATTCTCTAGGTGAAGAGGGATAGTCCAGACAAAGTATTCTTGGTGTTTCCAAGAAACCAAGTAAGAACCATCGTGATGCTACACACCCTCAAGAGGTGAACGATTGCAAGATCTGAACAAGCATCCTGTGGAGTCGTTGTAGGTGGTATCAGAGATTGTTTGATGAAGAGTTGGTGAGCTCCTCATTACTACTGTAGTGGTGACTGTGGTGGTAGGGAACACTTGTTGAGAAGATATTTTTGGCATAGACTTGGTGAAGGTTTGGTCAGGTGGATTGACCCACCGTAGGAATAGTCTGAGTACAGACTTGGTGGTTTGTTTTATGATAGAATTGAAGTGCTAAGTTTCAAACATAGTCGTGAATTGTGAACATACCTATGTGCACCCCTTGAGAATACCAAGTGAAGAGTTATTATGGTGAAACAAGCACTTGGGAAAGACAAATGAGTCCAGGACTTTTCGTAGACCTAGTCACATAAGTAATCATAGAGTTCATCATATAACTCATCACAGAGTTGACCAAAAAAATTTGAAGAAGCCTTGAGATGAATTCTTGGGATCTTTGGACAAACCCTTTGCAAGTAGAGTGAATATACTTGGAGGGCCATCCATGGATGGGTTGCATGTATATGGGAGTGACATCGAGAGGGAGACTAAGACAGGAAAAATGAAGGATCGACTTGTTATCTTGGAGAATGAGGTTGAGAAGATGACAGATACAATGTGCCAACATGGTTATAAGTTTGAATAAATGGAGATTGAGATAAGAAGGATGAAGCATGGGTTTAATGAAGCCATCCAAGAGTGACAGGAAAATATGAACTTGATTACTAGCACCTTGACAGATGATGTTTAGGATAGACTCAAGGAAGTGGAGGCTGCACTTGCCTCAGTCACAAAAAAGTTGAAGGACCAATATGACACCACAACATTGTTGAAATGAGATTTGACCAATGGATAGAGCTCTGTTGTCATGTTGATGAGGATCAAGATAAAGAAACCTAAGCCATATGACGATACTCACAATGCTAATTTTCTTGTCAACTTTTGCTGATACATTGAGTAGTACTTGGAATAGTTGAATGCAAGTTTGGATGAAGCCAAGGTAAACGCCGCAACAATGTTCTTGATAGGAACTATTAAACTCTAGTGGAGGAACCGAGTGGAAGAATTGGCAGCGAGAAGATTCATTGAGAAGATAAAAAAATAGGAAGAGATGAAAGTTTCTTTGAAGGCATAGTTTGTTTTGGGAAACCAAGCATGGATCGTGAGAAATCAATTGTTGGATCTCAAGCAAACTTGTAAGATCCAAACCTACATCAAGGAGTTAACATGACTCATGTTGTAGATCAAAGACATTTCAGAAGAAGATATACTTTTTCACTTCATGAATGGTCTACAACCATGGGCGTAGACTAAGCTATGACGTGAGAACATGCAAACCCTTGCAACAACCATCACCATAGTGGACAAATTGTTTCACTTTAGGGGTGAACCCAAGGTAGGTCCTAGGAACAATGAGGAAACCTAAGGTGAGAAGCAACAACAAGGGAAGGGGAAGAAAAAGGACAAAGGAAAAATGAATAAATTCAAGGGTAGTGAAGATAATGCCAAGAAGACATACACATCAAAAGAGAAGAAGTTAATTTCATGTTGTATTTGTGCCAAGGAACACTATGAAAATAATTTTCCCTTGAAATATAAGTTGAATGCTTTGGAGGAGGAAAACAACCCATTTTTGTGGGTCTTGCAGGTCTTGAACTCTATCATGGAGGGTGAATCCACAGAGAGACAAGAGCAAGATGCAACAAAAATTCTCTATGTGCAATCCAAACTCAATGGGAAGTCCATGACAACCATGGTGGATAGTGGGGCAACTCATAACTTTTTGAGGGAGGATATGGTGCAAAGGCTTGGGTTGCAACTTGAACCAACATAGACAAACTTCAATATAGTAAAAAAGGTGTAGAGAGGGTCATTGGTGTAGCCAAGGAGATCTCAAGGAAGCTTGGTGATTGGTGCAAAAAGATGATTTTCACCATTGTTCTTATGGAAAATTTCAAAGTTGTGTTGGGACATGAGTTCATGAAGAAGGAAAATGAAACACCTATTACTCACATGAACAGTCTGACCATTTTCTCAGGGAATTCTCCATGTTTCATTCCTACTATAAGGAGGAAGGAAGGAGGTACGCGAATGTCCTCCTTGTAGATGGTTGTTGTGAACAATCAAAGTAGACAAACTTGTGGGGGTGAACTTGAACAATGTGGAGTGATGGTTGGAAAACCTAATGTAGAGAATGAAAGGATATTTGTGTCAATGGAATTGTGACATCCCCCAAAAATAAATATATTTTTTATTTTTGTGTGCTGGAAATTTATTTCTGTTTTTGGCAAATTCGAATCTGGAAATTTTTTTCCATTTATGGCAATTTCGAATTTCGAATTTAATAATTGTATTTAATTATTGTGACTGTTGAGCAGAGATCTGTTTAGACTCAACTAAATATTTGATTATGACACTTGTATCACAACAGAATATTTATATTAACTGCAGGAGGACAAATGGAACAACCAGGTTAAAAATCAGTTGACCATGACTCCATGAGTGGGGAACATGTTGGAACTGCCTCTAGGCTGATTATGAGAAGTGGAAAATCAGATATTTGGCCACTGGCAGCCCCTGAAAATCAGGGATTAAGAGAGCTGCGAAAATCCCCAAATGAGGGAAAAAGACCTGGGCAAAAGATTGATAAATACCATATGCGAGGAGGCAGGACGCTGCCAAGTATGCTGGGAAAGGATTCTTGAGCTCTCTTGCTTTTATGAACACTGCGGATTGAGTGTGAGGCAAGAGGATCCTACTGAAACAGAATTGCCTTACTGTTATGAGCACTGTTGAGTAAGTGTGAGGCAAGAGGATAACTGTTGGAATTGAAGGACATTGCTGAGGAGGAGTTTCCAAGTTCGCCCTCATGGATTCATGGTCAGGCTAGGGGGTGAATCGGGCAAGTAGATTTGGCTGCCTTGTTCTACGGTTGGGAGGAATGTGGCTGTTCCTTTTGTCTTCCCGCAGATTGGATTCAGATATGTTGATCTACCCCTCTCTATTATGAATGACTATGTTTTTATTTTGATGTCTTATTAAAGCCAAACTGGAATGATGTCCACTCTCTATATGAATGATTTTTCTGATGCAGTGTATTGATTAAATTGGAACTGTAACATTTTCCATTTTTGGTTTGTTATGGGGAATATATGTGAAGAATATCTGTAATTATAGTTCTATGGAAAGGGAGATTTACGATAATGAGGTAGATCCTCTCTGTAGATACATCCCCAGGAAACCAAACTCGAATCCCTCGGAACATCTTTTATAATGACCAATCTCTGATGGAATGATATTCTTAATCATGTATTTACATAGATGCACGGATCCAATACTTTTCATGTTTAATGCATTGATTGAAAGAGGCTCTAAGTGAATATTATAAGAATTTACCTTATACATACTTTTTTTATTCTTTGTACCCTTCTATGCGTGGAAAATTCCTAAGACCTTAGGCTTTCAGAATTCTATGAGGAAAACTCAGTCCAACTTTGTTTTCGCCTTTCGAAGGTTCGTGTATATTGATGTATGGATTCTGCACTCGTAAAGTTCCAAATCCTTAAACCCCGAAGCTCCCCCTTTTCACATTTTGGAAGTTGGTTACATAAGAGTTTTGGTGCATTTGAACTCACAAAGTTTCGAACCCCGAAACCCCGAAATGCGGGACCCACCTTCTCCTATTTGCATCCTTTCGGAAGTTTGTTTTGTTGGATGTTTGGCGTTTGAAATCCTGAAGCTTTCACTTTTCAGAATTCAAGAGTTGTAATGTGTTGTTGTTTGGTAGTTGCAAACCCTGAAACCCCGAATCCTGAAATCCTGAAGTGTTAATTCCTCATCCTTTCACCTTTTGAAATTTGGGAATGGCTGTGTTATGTTGTTTGACATTTGAAACCCCAAAAACCCAAATCCTGAAATCAAAAAGTGTTAATTCCTCATCCATTCACCTTTCGAAATTAGAGAATGGCTGTGTTATGTTGTTTGACATTTGAAACCCCAAAAACCCAAATCGTGAAATCCCAAATTGTTGGTTCCATGTTGTTTTCTTTTCGCAATTTCAAGAATTCTTGTGGTTGATGTTTTGGCTTTCGAGGTCGCGAGATTCCGAATCCCAAAATCCCAAAATGTTAGTTCCACGTTCCTTTCCTTTCACAATTTTGGGAATTGTTATATGTCTATGTTTGGGCACCAGAAGTCGCGAAGTTCCGAACCCTAAAATCCCAAAATGTGGGTCTCACCTTTTCCTTTTTCGCATTTCGGAAATTTGTTGATGTTGTTGTTTGGACACTTGCACTCACGAAATCCCGAACTCCGAATTCCCGAAGTACTGATCACCTTTCGCAAATTCAAGAGTTGTGTGTGTTGATGATTGACTTTTGTATCCATGAGATCCCGAACCTCGAAACCGTGAAGTGCTCGGCATCTCCTCGCAAATCTAGGAAATATTGTGTATTGATGTCCGACTCTTGTACTTGCGAAACCCCAAATCTTGAAACCCCAAAATGCTGGCCATAATTGTTTTGTATTTCAGAATTTCAGCAAACAACAGGGTCCTTCATTTTGTTCGGTACTCATGATCACCGAAACCTGATTGACCTCTGTTTCCTTCACAAAGTTGTAGGAACTTAGAAGAAAACTTATTGTTAAAGGAGCAACTCTATTAATGTAATGAATAGACTGGTAAAAGAACGTTGGAGAATATTCATCCCGGATAGAGGTATGGGAGTAACAGACCATGTTACAAGTTGACTGTATTGCAGACATAAGGTAATTTTTTTTTTTATGTAGGGTTCTTGATCATAAAAACCCCAAAGTTGCTTGTATTGTTAAGACTGTGGTAGAGTTATAGGTACTAGCAGATAAGAGAGTAATTATAAATTTCAGGATCTTAATTAAACATTGAAGTGATGAGTAGATACTCATTATATCGTCGATTAGAAAACTTAAGTTGAATGGTAAGGACAGATGATGACAATAAGGACTCTAACAAACCCTCAGACTCAAGACTTCTAACAAAAAGCTTGCTTGCTTGAGATCTCAAAACTTTTCAAGGATAAATGTACAAAAAAAATAAAATAAAAAATTATGATGATTTTTGAGGTACATTACATATGGTATCAAAGCAAAAGTTACAACATTGGGCCTAAACAGGGCCACATTAATTGCTTAGTATATATTCTGATTTATGAAAAAAAATAAAACTAATAAATCTTGTGGATTACAAACAGAAAGCTTTTCTGTTTTGTGTTGAATAATGGCAACCCAAGAAGGTGCAGAAATCAGGGTGGAAGAGAATCTGCAAAAAGGACCTCCTAGAGATCCAAGACAGAACAGTGACAGAAGCTCACCCACGGAGGTGTTGGAAACAATGAGAAACCTTATAGTTGAACTACAGGTTTTCAAGGCCGACAATGAAAAATTGAAGAATGCACAACAGGAACAACAAGAGATAAATGAAGTCATGCTGTGTAGTATAGTAACAAAGAAAATCCCAAAAGATGATAAACCTGAGGAAGAGTTCAGAAAAAGGGCCTCCAAGAACTCTGGTGCGAAAACAGAAAAAATAGATAGTTCGTCTGAAGGGACACCTTCAGTTGAAGACAAAACCATACCAGACAAAAAAAGAAAACAAACAGACCACCTTGAAGGAGAATTTAAAGAGATTAAACCAGCTACTTTTGATGGAGAATCTAGGACAGGAGAAGAAGCCGAGGCATGGTTATTGGACATCAAAAAATACTTCCAAATCTACAACTATTCCAGTAACATGAAAGTCAGAATGGCCATCTACAATCTGAAGGGGAAGGCCAACATTTGGTGGCAGGACCTGAAATTGGCCAAGGGCCTAAAGGAGAAACAGTTGAAATGGTTTGAGTTTAAGAAGTATTTTAAGAAACAATACCTTTCGGAAAGCTATTATGAAAGGAAGACGAAAGAATTATATGAGTTATGACTCAGACAAATGACAATGGAGGACCTTATAAATAAATTTCTGGAACTACTAAGGTTCGTACCATACATCCGGGAGGATAAGGTAAAAATTCAACGATTCTTAAGCTATTTACCACAGTCCTATAGGGACAGAATTGAGTTTGAAAACCCTAAATCCTTGAGTGAGGAATTCAGGAAAGAACGAATGTTCTATGACCAGTATAAATAGCAGGTAGAGTTTCCCAAGACTTGGAAGGATAAGAAGCAAGATGGAATAAACCAATGGAAGAAGGGATACCAACCAACTCCTTATCAGATTGCAGCAAAAAGCTTCGCAAGGAAGGATCTTCACTCCAATCATCTGAATACACAAGGTAGCGATAAATCGGTAAACCTGGGAATGAAGAGGTTTGGGGACAACTCCTGTGAACCATTAAAGTGTTGGGAGTGTGGAGAGCCTCATCTAAGGAGGAACTGTCCACATTTAATTGCAGCAAAAAGAACTGTTGTTCACAATCTGCAGGAAGCCTCGACAGTGGGTGACATGGGTAGAAGTTTGCATTGGATAAATGTAGCCATAGATGGTTGACAAGTTGACCACCAAACCTCGATGGTAGAGATCGAAGGTAAAATCCATGACACTCGAAATTCTATTTTAATTGAACCTTGAGCTATGTTAAGTTATATTACTCCCGATGTAGTAGAGTCGATTAAGCTTAAGAAACAAAAGCATGCAAAATCTTGGCTTGTACAACTAGCAATAGGGACTACAAGAAAAGTATTTAAATTTATTTCTGATCTTGAGTTCATCTTAGATGGTCAAAAGATAAGGATCAATCTGAACATCCTACCACTAGGATCTTATGATATGATCATCGGGATGGATTGGTTGGAACAACGCAAAGCAGTACTAGACTGTTATACAAAGATACTTAGCTATAAAAATAATTTTGGCACTATTAGAACAACCTAAGGTATACCAAAACCTGTGTCAATTAGACAAGTTTCAGTGATGCAATTCAAGAAATGCATTCAAAAGGGATGTCAAGTTTACACCATCCAAGTAACGAATCTATTATAAAAAGAAGATAATCCCAAGTTAGAAGACTTTGCTATCCTTCGTGAATTCAGAGACATGTTTGTTGATGAGATAGCATAATTGCCTCCTAGGAGAGAGATAGATTTCTCCATAGACTTACTACCTGGATGAACCCCTATCTCAAAATCACCCTACCGAATGAGTATACCAGAACTGTCAGAATTAAAAATACAATTACAAGAATTGTTGGACAAAGAATATATTAGACCAAGTGTCTCACCATGGGGAGCACCAGTCCTCTTTGTGAAAAAGAAAGCCGATACTCTAAGACTATGTATCGATTATAGACAACTGAAAAAAGTGACCATTAAGAAAAAATACCCCTTACCCAGGATAAATGATCTGTTCGATCAAGTTGGTGGGGCCAAGATCTTCTCAAAATTGGATTTACGATCCGGATATCATCAAGTTAGGATAAAATATCAGGACATAAACAAAATAGCTTTTCGAACAAGATACGAACATTATGAGTTTGTAGTCATATCTTTCAGACTCATGAATGCACCAGCCACATTTATGTGCTTAATGAACAACATTTTTAGCCAGTACTTAGACAAGTTCGTAGTAGTATTTATCAACGACATTTTGGACTATTCTAAAACGGAGGAGGAACATGATGAACACCTACAAATAGTTCTACAAACACTAAGGAAACACAAACTATACGCAAAATTCGACAAATGTGATTTTTATAAAAAAGAAATACAATATTTAGGACATGTCATTTCCTCAGAAGGTATTGTCGCAGACCCGAAAAAGATAAAAGCCATTATGGAATGGCCAGTGCCTAAGGATGTGGCAGATATCCGGTCATTCATGGGAANAGAAGGGTTCTCCAAGATAGCCTACCCTATCACGTCATTACAAAAGAAAGGGACCAAGTTTAACTGGTCGCAAAATAATTATTGACATTAGTGCCCATTTTAAAGGTAGCAGACCCAGATAAAGATTTCATAGTATGCGTTGATGCAAGTAAAGAGGGACTAGGTGGTGTTCTAACTCAGGAAGGGCACGTGATTTGTTAGGAGTCCTGGAAATTAAAGGAACATGAACGAAATTATGTCACTCATGACTTAGAATTGGCAGCAGTAATACATGCCTTAAAAATGTGGCGACACTATATAATGGGCAGAAAATTCTTACTATTGATGGATAATAGCGGAGTGAAATATTTGTTTAACCAACTAGACCTTAATGCAAGACAAGCAAGGTGGCTAGCCTTCTTGAGTGAATTCGACTTCGAGGTCAAACATATCAAGGGTAAGGAAAATAAAGTAGCAGATGATTTAAGCTGCAGAATGCATGGGTTATTTGAGATAAACATCAGCAGGGTAGAAAGTGACTTGGAACAAAGAATAAGGATGACAAGTATCAACGATGGAAATTACACTAAGATAATGGCATAATTTCAAAATAGTACCACAAACTCAGATAAAACAGATATAAGTATCGACAAACAGGGACTATTAAGATTTAAAAATAGACTTTACATACTAGACTCATCAGAGCTAAAATTAACTATTTTAGATGAAGTGCATAAGAAACCATATTCTGGCCATCTAGGTTACCAGAAAACAATAAAAACACTCAGAAAACTATTCTACTAGCCTAATATGAAGGGAGAAACGATAGAGTATTTGGCTAGGTGCCAAGATTGTCAGCAGGTTAAGGTCGAACACCAACATCCAGCTAGCCTATTACAGCCATTACCAGTACCAGAATGGAAATGGGAGACCATATCGCTGGACTTTATAATAGGTTTGCCTAAAACTCAGAAACAAAATGATTCAATCATGGTTGTAATCGATAAACTCGGTAAGTTTGCACACTTTATTCCTATAAAGTCTACTTTTAAAGCTATTAACATTGCTGAAATATTCATGAAAGAAATTTTTAGACTGCATGGTATTCTTAAAATGGTGATTTCAGATAGAGACGTAAAATTCACATCTACTTTTTGGAAGGAATTGTTTGCAGGGCTAAATACTAATTTGAATTTCAATACGAGTTCTCATCCACAAACGGATGGACAGACCGAAAGGATAAACCAAATCATAGAGGATATGCTCCGCATGTATGTAAGAACAAAACCGAACAAGTGGGAAGACTACCTACACTTGGTAGAATTTTCATATAACAATGGGTACCAAACTTCAGCTAAGTTGATCCCTTTTGAAATACTGTACGGTAGAAAGTGTACAACTCCAATCAGCTGGGATAACCCGACTGATAGACTCATGGTTGGACCAGATATGCTCCAAGAAATGGAGAACATGGTAAGAAAGGTACAACATAACTTGAAAGAAGCACGGGACAGATAGAAGAGCTATGCAGATCAGAAAAGAAGACACTTGGAATTTCAAGTGGGAGACCATGTTTATTTGAAAGTCAAAGCCCACAAAAGCTCGCTGAAGTTGGGGAACTGTGCCAAGATGGCACCTAGGTTTTCTGGGCCCTTCAAGATACTAGCTGGAATTGGACTCGTAGCATATCAGCTTGCACTTCTAGCTAATCTAAGAATTCATAATGTATTTCATGTTTCTTTGTTGAAAATGTATATTCATGACCCTACGCATATGATTGATTTGAACTTGGTGCAGGTGGAACCCGAGGGCGAGTTCTAGGTGGAACCCCTGCACATTCTAGACCGGAGAGAAATAACACTTCAGAACAGAGCCATCACTCAGGTAAAGGTGCAATGGAAGCACTTTAGTCCTGAGGAGGCCACTTGGGAATTTGAGGGAGATTTGCGGAAATCTCATCCAATCCTATTCCAGGAAAGGAACGAACACTGAGGACAGTGTTTTACTAAATGGGGGAAGGATGTGACATCCCCCAAAAATAAATATTTTTTTTATTTTTATGTGTTGGAAATTTATTTCCGTTTTTGGCAAATTCGAATCTGGAAAATTTTTGCCATTTATGGCAATTCTGAATTTCGAATTTAATAATTGTACTTAATTATTTTGACTGTTGAGCAGAGATTTGTTTGGACTCAACTAACTAGTTGACTATGACACTTGTATCACA
>JASDQU010501221.1:29857-49983 GCA_032191745.1 Picea mariana | reverse complement strand
AAGGACGAGATCTTCGTGTCAGCCAAAAATTTCGATTGTCATATGGCATCCAACCCTTCAAGGATGAGGTATTATGTGATGTTGCCCAACTGGATGTCTGTGATGTTCTCTTGGGCTAACCATATATGTGGAAGTGCCATGTTGTTTATGAGTCTCGACCCTGCAGTGTCATTGTTTCTCTGGGGGGTCATCTCTATAGAATACTAGAGGTAGTTCCAACTATTGTTCCACCTAAAGAGTTCCGCAAGGTAGTATCTCATAATGCAAAATTCATCTTCTTCACAATCTGTTCAAAAGGAGAACAGAAGGACATTGCAACCACTACAGCCTCGCCCCAAGCAACTTCTATCAAACAAAAGCAAGTTGAAAAGGTTGCAGCAAAGTGCAAATATTCCTTCTACACATCATCCTCTCATGTAGCTCGACTTTTTGAACTACCTCAGCCTCAACAGGTTCGTGACAAACTTCCACAAACTGAGCAGCGCGATGTCTCCAGCAAGGCAAGCAGCTCACCAAGATGCAGATTCAACAAACGCTTTTCCCTCTCCCCTGGGAACTCAACGCAATGGATACCATTGATTCCTAAGGAGGTAGGATTGATCCAGGTGGATATCGGTGGCCACCCACTTCTTCCGACTGGCTAAAAACATTTTTTTGGCAATTTTGGAAATTTACTATTTTTAGCAGTTTTTAACTTTCGGGGCCATTTCGAGGGATCAAATGAAGGTTTTTCGAGATAAATGTTATCAATTATAGTAAAAGGAATAATTGATCCCTCAAAATGAATCTCCTCTAAAATACCTTTCCAACGAGCTATCATATGCCTAAAACGGAGATCGTATGCAAAAGTTACGACCCCGGGAAGTTGACGTACTCACTTACCCAGACGGGGCTCACCTGACTTTTGGTGCTTCATCTCCTAGGGTTAGGTTTTTGGATGTTTAGGGTTTTTGGAATTCCTGTTTATTGTAAAAAGGCGTTCAGAGCCTCATTGTAATCATCTTCTTGCAAATGCGAGTAGCCGTCACATCTCTTCTCAGAGATAAGCTACCACCATTCTAGCGAGTCTTTCACTTTGTATTTTTACAATCTCTGTACATTTCTTTGATTAATAGAAATCATGTATTACTGTATATCTGTGTTTATGATTGCATCTCTGATACATTTATGTTATATTATTGAATATCTGTGATATCTCTGTGTATTTCTTTATTATATCTCCACCTGCATTTCATGCTGAAAATAATCCGGGTCATCCTTCTAGTTGGCGCTAGAGAATCTTGGAAGTTGGTGCTTCCTATGAATGTAATATTAACATGATATAAAAAAAGTGTTTCATGGTTTTCTCCCATTTGGGTTTCCATGTAAAAATCATTGTGTTCTGTGTATGGTTTTTGTGATGATGAATGTCATTGTTAATAGTTAATGTTTACATGATGTGCTTAAAGTTAAAATTGGAAAAACATGCTCAATATTGATTCACCCCCCCTCTCAGTATTGGTGAATATTCTAACATTAAATATTATCGTACTTGATTTTTACCGATGATGGTTTATGACACAATTTCCTGTAGAAGTAGTAATGACACTCATGATGATTGTTGGCACAAGTTTGATCAAACCAGGGTCCTTCTCAGGTTACCAAAAAAAGGTACTAAGTAGTCTAGAGCATTGGAATTTTTATCCCCTTTGAAGAGAAAAAGTCTCACCTGAAGAGCTGCTAAGACAATTGGATATGGAAGGGAAAGGAAGAGACTTAGGAGGATTCACAGAACCTTCAAGATTCATCCTGATCTTGCGTAAGACATCTAAATATAGAACAGATCTGAACTTGTATATGCAAGAATTGGAACTGCTTATGTTGCGAAAATGCATTTAAACACAGAGACATCATGTGGAACTCATGAACCATAAAGAAGTACTATAATGCATAAGTATAACATAGAAAGACACAACATATTTTGAAAATTTAGATCCTTCTTCATATTATCTTCAGATCTTTCTTCATTTACAAACTCAGAGACACACAATAGTTCTCTGTTACAGACTCCTCGCTCTAGACTCATGCCATAGAGCTCTAATTCCCAAAATGTGTACAAATTACATTACAGACTCAAAACTCCGACCTATCAGCTACATACAATAACTATGACATCAACCTAACAGTAAGGGAAATATCGAACTGAACACAATCGCAATTCAACTGAACCCTTTTACAATCATATTCATACCTATATAAAAGCTAAGTTATGTCTTCTGTCTTGGCTTGCACGCTTTCTTGTTCTCTTGCAACCGATTTTTCTTTGTTGGCGTTGCGCTGTCCTTTTCTCATTTGATTTCTGTTTCTTTTTCTCGCTATGTTGTCCAACTTATTTTGAAGCTTGCGCAACTTGTACTAGGCCAAAACTTGGGCAATTCCTTATCCCAAAAATGAAGGGCCCAACAAGCTCCGACCACAAACCTTTACTCACCCTCGAGTCAAGTACTTAGCTCTTCCGCAGCTTCCAGGAGAAACTTTTGTTTTCCTTTGTCCTCCTTTTCCTATTTATTTTTCTCTTTTGTTTGTGCTTTCTCTTCTTTTTCCTCTTCAAACGAAGGGCCCAACTCTGGGACCAACTCCAAGGCCCACTTCCTCACTCCTTGAAAGCTTCCAACTTTATCCTGCCACTCCCTGGCAAGGAGTGATGCCTCTGCTACGAGCTATTGGGTCACCTCTGTAATACATCCCTTGGGCTTGGCTGCCACCAACGCGTTCCAGTCAGAATATGTTGTTGCATTTGCATGTACACTGTCTGAATGATAGGCTGGAAGTCGCGCAACTCCTTCTTTCCTACGAATTGTGACTCAAATAGGGAGTTTAGTTCATTGTCCACTTGCTGGATCTGGTTGAACTTCTGTTGTTTCTCCAATGGATCCATCGTGGCCGTAACTTCTTCATTCAACACCTAGATTATGGTGCACACATCTTTTAAGGTTTGGTTGTGTCTAGCGATGATTCCCATCCTTGTTCACTCAACTGTGTGCTTATGTAGTGTTGCTTGGGCATTGTTTCCTTATAGCACTATCTTTTCCATTTTCTCCTGCAGCTTCCGAGGATGCTGCTTTACTTCTTACTGAGTCTACAAAAATTGCACTTCTAGATGCTCAGCACAAATTGCCAGTTGTGTCCATGCCCCTTGGAGAAGCTCAATCTGATGCTCTGAATCTCCAGCATCCTTGGATTCAGGTAGTTAGGTGAAACCTTTCGAATTTCTGGCTAGGCTTCAACAAGCCTTTCCTGCACTCTCTCTAGTCTGTGCTCGACTTGGATCTTTGCATGTGCATCTTGTGTCTTGCATGCTTGCGCAATGAGTTCTTCCTCTCTTGTGTACTTGGAATACCTCTTGGCCTGCTGGAGCCTTTGCTCTAGTTGATCAGTGGATGCTCTGATCATTCCAACCAAGTGTGTCACTGGCCACTGTGCAAGGTCAACGGATGAAGGGGATGCATCTCCAGGTGCTCGAGTCTCTAGTGGAAGTCCACTGGCCATTGAATGCTCCGAGTGGGTCTCTACCTCCTCCTCCGCTATTGATGGTCCTATTGCAAGCCTCAACTTAATGGTGAGGGAAAGAGTGTCGTAACCTATGTTCTGGTCAGGAAGAGTTGAAAAAACTATATGCACTACTGAGGGTTATGGAGAACCAACTCCATCTGTTCCTGCGTGGATGTCACACTCTGCCTGGAATTTGACTTAGGTTCCTTTTGAACCTCTGGTATCTCCTCCCCTTTACTTACGTCAACTCCCTATGTTATGATTCCCTAGCCACCCTCAACCTTAGTCGTTGAGGGGATGTACTGGGTACTTTGAGCTTGCAGCTCCTCCACCGTTTGGGTGTCCTTTTCTAGCACAAAAGGAAAAATCTGCTGGTCCTGGGTGTCTAGGTTTGGTCCAATCAGCTACAGGCTCTGCTCTGGTACTTCTAGGTTTGGAACAAAAACTTCTGGTCTTGTCTCAGGAAACTATTGGGTTGTTTCTGGGAGTTCTCTCTCTTCTTTCTCTAGGGGATCAAGCTATTTCAACTTTGGACCAGTGGTTTGGGGTGGACTGGTGGTTTCAGAGGGTGGCAACTGGGGTTGTGGTGGTGATGGAGGGTGTTCGGTGATGATGGTGGATGGAGTGGTTTCTGACTCAGGGTCTTCTTGAATATAGATGATAGGGGTTGCTCTGACAGCTGAGCAAGTGCGAGGGATGACATATGAGATGGATTGGGGGTTTAAGACTTTACTCGGTGAGACCCCTGTTTTGAGCTTCTTTGTCAGTGGTTCTATGATGAACGCAACACTCATGATCTCATTGACATCCTTACCTATCAACACAGATTTATATGGAAGATACGGGAAGACCAACAACATTATTTTCTTACACTCCAATGGATTCCCTCAGAGTCCATCTCTGTCGGAGCTTCCTTCTTCTACGCCTCTCGTCCTAAGCTTGATCCTACCCCTTCTTTTTTGCCTTTCTTCTTCAACAGTTCTGCAGGCAAAATATAGTGCATCCCCGACTTGCACTGGTTGCATTTAACTCCCAGCCATGACATTACCTCTTTGTCGAAGGCCTCCTCATCCAGGTAGAATGATAACATCCTTGAATGGAAATCCTCTTTGTTGGCATGCCTCGTCCATACAAACGAATGATGTCGGTTCATGCTGAAAGCAATATTCCTCATGTTGTAGTTGAGGAGCTCCTGCAGAATGTTCAACCTCTGTGTTGTATCGATCAGTCCGTTGTACCACTTGGATAATGTTGAGTTGTTGAAGGCTATGTTCTTCAAGTCCGTCCTAGAGTTCCATGGCTCAAACATCTTTTCTAGGCGCCCCTTGTCTGCTAGCGCCAATGGTCTTCCAATGGGTGGTGTCCACTTGAACATTGTGATCGCCATCAACAGGTAGCCATATGTGAAGGTTCCTCCCTTCTCCTGGGCTTCCTCGCAAGCCATGAGAAGTTCCTCCAATAGGTAACTACACTAGTTGAATACAACGCCATTGGTGTAGAAGTCGACCACTGACAATGCATCCAACATGATACAACGCCATTGGTGTAGAAGTCGATCACTGACAATGCATCCAACGTGCATTCTCCCATGTAATATGACCGCATAACCTTGTTGGCTATAATGTAACGACCAATCGTATCTGTCTCTCATAGTATGGGGTCAATTTTAGTTGTGCGCCCCACTCTCTGCGTGTGGAACCTTTCATAGAGGCTAGGATCCCCTTTCTTTTTGCCATGCTCGCTGGGACCCTGGAATCCCTTCAACACATCCTCACCTTAGAGAGACAGTCCAGTGAGTTGATGTATGTGCTCGACGTGGATTTGATACCTCCTATCCAACCAGACACTTCTGTTGTGCACCCTGCTAATCATGAACTTGATGCACCACACAACTTCACCAGTGGTACCGAACACTGGTAAGTCTATGAGGTTCATGATGGTTGAGTTGAATATGTTGATGAATTTAGGCTTGGGCACAAACTGTTTTCCTTCCAACTCGTCTGGAGCGATAGTCCAGAATACATCTATGTGCATCTAGGGGAACAAGACTTGGTCTATTAAATCAAGGTCAAGAAACTTGAACTACTCCACCTTCCCCTTTAGATCACCTACGACCTCGACTCGGGGGTTGTAGGGCTCATCTGGTATTGCATCTTTGGACATGGTGCTTCAGCTTCCTGTATCTCTTAGCATTGTGAGATTTGAGTTATCAACAAATTCTGCGACGAACTAAGGATTAGGGATCACAACTACAGGTCTCACAACTGCACAGGCTTGCACGCTCTATAGAATTTAGAAATTGCTAAGTTCTTTGAAAACAATGCATTCTACGGTGAGTTCTCAGATCCTTATACTTGGGCCCAGATGGAAATTTTAGCAATAACTGTTGTTCATCATGACCCTATGGATGCAACTTGGATCTGATTTGTCTGATAGGATGGGTTAACAGGGTAAATCCTATTGGACGATTCTAGCATTTACTGTGCAAGTTGGATAGGGACGTGGCCGATTTCATACCTTTCCATTTAATAAGTGGGAATATTGGTGTGAATATCGATGGAATCTTCACGTATCGTGGCTTTATGGCTTAATTGAATTCAGACGGGGTACCGTAATAGAAATAAAGGTTGTGACTAGACTAGTTGCGTGTGGCACATGGACTCAGATTGCTTTCGGATTCATTCTCCCTCCGAACATAAAGGGGTCCCCATCATATTAATGAATGTCATTAATGGATTATTTACGCTTCTGATCCTGTGCTGTTGAGTAAGAAATTCTACATCAAAGAACACTTAAACAGAAAAATGAACTACGTGTCATGGTGCAACACTGCACACATCGACTTTATTAACTGAATTTACAAAAAAATGCAAAAAACTTAAATCTAACTATTATACATGCTCCTTCAGACTAGAGCAATAGTCCTTTTAGCTAAGTTCTAAGACATATAGGGTTTCAAGTGAGAGCCATTCACCCATGTTGGCCGTAGCATACCATCTAGTTGCACAAGTTTGACTGCTCCTGAGGGTGAGATCTCTGCAACTATAAATGGTCCCAACCAATGCATGCACAATGTCCCAGGATGCTTCTGGTACCGACTGTCATAGAGTAGAACCTTGTCTCCTTGTGAAATACTTTAGTTTTAATGTTCCTGTCATGCCATGATTTTTTCCTTTCTTTTTCAACTGATTGATGGAAGTCTTCTAAAAACCTGGTCTCCTCGAGTTCTTGTAAATCCACAAGTCTTTATGCAACCGATTCTTCCTCCATCATATGTTTGATTTGTGCGATGTACAAACTCAGAGTGATGAATTTTGCAGGCACCACTGCCTCTTTCTCATAATCTAGCTGGAATGGCGTGTACCTGTGGAGTTTCTTTGTGGTTGTCTTGTAATCCCATAGTACTAATAGAACCCTTTCATCCCAATCTTCCTAATTTGCACAACAGACCTTTGTTAACCCTCTCTCCAAAATCTTGTTGAATGCTTCTACTGCTCCATTGGCTTGCGGGTGTTAAGGACTGCTTTTGTGATGTTGGATCGAGAACTCTGTTGTAAGATTTGTTATAGTGCTACTAATGAAATGAGCTCCTTGATTGCTAGTTAGGCTCCTAGGACATCCAAATCAAGTGATAATATTATAAAAAATGAACCTAGAAGCAGTATCGGTCGAGTAGTATTGAACAACTATTGCCTCAGCTCAACATGTAAGGTAGTCAATTGCGGTAATTATGTACCTGGTGTTTGAATTCTTAGTTGTGGGGTTTATCGGTCCAATGAAGTAAAGTTCCCACTTCTCAAATGCATGTAAATATCTAATTGGTTGAAGTGGTAATTCATCTCATTGTGAAGACTTACCCACTCTTTGACAAACATCACATGATCTAAAATATATCTTTGCATCTTTGAAGAGCGTTGCCCACCAAAGTCCATCTTGGAGAAATTTTTGTGTAGTGGCCTTTCCTTCTACATGCCCTCCCACAAATCCATTGTGGCACTCCCATAGTATATCCTGCCTTTCATGATCCAATACACATCTTCTGAGGATACTGTCTAGTCCTAATTTATACAAATTTCCCGTGATCAACTGGTAATCCAATGCTCTAACAACCATATGGAATTTATTGGTTGTGGAATATGTTTCTGGGCAGGCCCCTGTGCTTAAGAAGACTGCTATGTCCTCCAGGTACTCTGGTATGGCCTCAACTTGGAACAAGTCTGCATCTAGGAGCTGATCGTCAACTGCCCTGCCACTTTCCCCTGAATTTAATCTAGATAGGTGATCAGGTCCTACGTTGCATCTTCTAGGCTTAATAATTACTTCAAAAGATATTCCTGAAATAGTAGAAAACATCTACAAATTCTCCCTTCCAACATAGGTTTGTTAACTATATATTTCAATGCAAAATGATCAGTAAAGAACTTAAAATGAGAAACTAGCAAATAATGTCTAAATTTATGCAAAGCATAAGTCATGGCTAAACCCTCCCTTTCGGTGATTATGTAGTTGCGCTAAGCTTGTAACAACTTCCTACTCGCAAAATAGATAGGATGATCCATGGCTCCATCTCCAGGTTGTGCTAAGATAGCTCCTAAGGAAATACTTGAAGAATCTACATGGACATGAAATTCATTTTCCAAGTTTGGGAATATCGGAATCAGTGCTGTGTTGAGCTTCTACTTTAGGGTCTCGAATGCTTTAGCACATTTTGGGATCCATTAGAACATTTCAGCCTTTTTCAATAGGTTTTCCAGAGGTGCAGTAATGTTTGCATATCTTGTGATGAACCTGTGATAATATCCTATGTGTCCCAACGTGGAGCGCAAATGCTTAGCACTCGTAGGTGGCTACATATTCACAATAACCACAACTTTGGTTGGGTCTACCAATACTCCCTCTTGACATACTATGTGGCCCAATAAATTCCCATGTGCTACGCAGAATATACACTTTCTAAGATTCAATGATATCTGTAATTCTCTGCATCTGTCAAACATTAGACGTAACAACGCTACATGTTCCTTGAGAAGACTGTATATCGTCCAATCATCCATATAGACTTCTATAAAATTGTGAATGAAATCTCTAAAAGATGCTATTACAATCCCGGAGAAAACTACAGGGGAGTTCTTTAATCCAAATGACATCACATTATATGCAAAATACCCCCATTCTGTTATGATTGTGGTCTTCTTTTTATCCTCTTCGACAATCCTTACTTGGTGGTAGCATGAAAATCCATATGTGAATAAGTATGCTTCCCTCTCCGCAACCTATTCTAGCACTTCATCAGTAAAAGGTGTTGGTAAAGGGCCATGCACACATGCATAATTAAGGCTTCTATAGTCTACATAGACCCTAACATCTTCTGTGCCTTTCTTGCTTTGAATGACTATTGGGTTGACCCATTCTGCTTCTTCCACTGGAAAAATAATTCCGGCTTCCAACATCTTGGTTCTTGTCTGTCTTCTTATTAACCTTCTCTTTTAATCTAGGGTTAAGATGGTATGGTCTATGCCTCATAGGCTTGGATCTTGGTTTCAATTCGATTTTCATTTCTCCCATACCTCCTTTGATTCCCTTTAACTTTGAAAAGTTCTTTGGGAACAAATCCTCATATTCCTGCAACAAGCTCTGTATTTCTTGACTAGTTTTCTCATCCCAGTAATCTCCCACCATAGCTATCTTAGGTTGCTTTGTGGTCCCTATATTGAATTTGTGCAACTTTAATGGGTGATTATAGGAACTATCAATCTGACTGGGTATAGTGTTATGGATTTCTCTATTCCCTTCTGTCTCTTTAATGGCTAGGTTTCTCAATTCATCTAAGTCATATAGGCTCTCTGAATCCCTGCTAATCTTATATCATGCTATAGGCTTCTTGGTTGAGGATAGGTGAAGTTTAGTCTGAAGTTATCGACTATGTTTTGGAAATACCACTAGGTTTGATTTCTGATTACTATTATCTGTAAAAATAAATTCTTTAATCTTTTGCAGGACTACTTCAAGCTCAGGGTACTTGTAAACAAGAAGTCCTTGCAGAAATGAGCTTCCAACGTTTTCCAATTGTTGGTTTGTCTTCTAGTTTCCTCATGTATGAACTAAGATTTCAGGATTGGACCTAGGGAATGAGGAAATAACTAAACCTAGAAGTGAGAGGGTATTTTCGCAACTTGCCATTGCATCACACACTGTTCAATATTTACTTTAGGATCAAATTCTCCGTTGAACAGTTGCACAACTTGGAAATCCGTTTACATCTCTAATTTCATATGCTCCTTATTCTGAAACCTATACTTGATAGATTTCTTCACATCACCCCAATTACTGAGTAATGCTTTATGGTTGGCCCACCATCTGGCAGGGGTGTATTGGAGGGATAAATCTAGTACTATTATCCTTTGATCCTCCGCTACCTTTTCTTCCGTGCTGAGCAGAAAACTGTTGGGTCCTGAGGTGCCATCATATACTAGGTGTTCTCTGACCCCGGTCCCAACCCATCTCATTACTTTTATAGTTGCGCATCTCCTTGAGAATATTTCGTACGAGCCTTGATGCCAACTGTAGAACATCAATTATGAATCTTCATCTACTAACTGTATACTCCTCCAACTTATTGATCCATCAACAGTAGGATTTATATAATCATCTCTTGTTCTTGCTCTTACAATGTATAACTGATCCAAGTCTTCTCCCTCCATATTGTTGTCTATTGGCTCTGTATATATGGGCCCTACATATGGATCCAAGGGTTGAGCTACCTTGATTCCATCAACCTCAAAGGTCATGGTGTCTTTCTTTAAGTCAATTACTGCATAGTTGTCATAGGCCAAATCAATTCCAAGTAGTGCAGGGTAGGGGTCCCTATCCCCCATGATTTTAATCACTTCAAAGTCAACTACGGTCTTCATGCCCACAACATCTATTTCCACACTCTCCAGTCTTCCTATTGGGAAAATACAATATTGGTTGGCCATTCTTAGCTGAATTGAGGAATATGTCATCCTAGGTTTTCCTAAGTCTTCCCAGGTCTTCTTAGGCAAAATGTTCACATTGGATCCTAGATCCAACATCACATCCTCAATCTCAAATTCGTCTAAATGGGCTACTAGTCTGAATTCTTTTCCAGTTCGTACTTTTATTCTCTGCACTCTCTAAGTACTCTTCTTAGGAAGATTAGTCTTTATTCTTGCTTCTATGGGTTCCTCATTCCCTAAAACTAGGTATAGTGCATTGCACAACTTCTTTGTTAATTGATCGTTCCTAAGATTGTCAGAGAATAATTGAAACCAAAGGTCGACCACTATTGGCCCTTGACCATTTTTGGAACTTCGACAGGCTGGTTGAAGATGAAGTGCCATGTGAAGCAAAGATCACGGGATATCGCCCCATTTTGTGGGATTTTTGGGTTTAGGGTTTATGTAACGGGTATGGGATGTCGGCCCATGGGTATTACCAATGTTTAGGCCCCCTTTGTAATATATAATAGATAGCTAGGTGATGTAAGAAGGAGTCAGTTGTAAGTCAGTGAGCTAAGTGAAAATAGTTGTAAATGCTTTGTGCATATTGTGTGTTGAGAACTTGCAGAGATAAATGCAAGTGATTGTAAGAAGGATCTGTGTTGTGCCAAACTCGGGGAAGGAAGATCTGGCGAGGTGCACGCATATCTCCTCTCCTATGAGGAGTGAATTTGTGGCTCTGTGCATGTAAGAAGATTGAAAGAAGATAATAAAGAAGACAAAGAGTTGGTGGACGTAGCCCCACACTGGGGTGAGCCACATATATCCTGTGTTATGGTTTCTTTGTGAAATATGGTTGATATGTTATTGATGTGATTCATTATTAGTGCTATAATATTTATGTTGAACACATATGATATAGTAGCTTAGTGCTTATGCTATGAATGAATGTTAGATCTTCTTTGAGGCTATGTGTTGAATGGATAAATGTGCTTAGATCTTGTTGAATAATGTGATGTGTGATGTGAATAAGGGTAAAAGCTAATGAATTTTAATTTCTAAGTGCTCTGTTAAGTATTGTGATCACAAATATGTGTCCCAGCTAGGTTGTAGACACTTGAGTCCTGCAACCCCCCCTGCCTCTACCTCAGGTGAGACTTCATCTTCTTTCCAGGTGTTGCTAAAAGGGTCGGTAGTTAGGGTTTTGTTGGTGCACTTTTGAAGCGTTGAACCCTAGGTCTGCCCCTGTGCCAACAAATGGTTCTGTTGTCGGGACTGAAACTGTGATTGCTGGGAATTGAAGAAAAGAGAAAGCTCTGTGCATAGATCTATTGCCCTAGTGCATAGTACTCTACTTGACTTGTGAAGCTCTGTGCTAAGAAGAGAAGTCATATTTGAAGAAAATAGGTAAGATATTAAATCTTTGTGCTCTGATAAAGGTAAGATAAGTGGAAATTTTTGTTTCGAAAGCATGGATCTAGGTATATTTGATAGATTTCATTCTAGTCTAAAAACTAGGGCACAACTAGAAGAAAGAAGATGTGATATGAATAAATCTAATAAAAATAGTGAAAGATATGTTATCCCTATGCATAGAAAGAATTTTTGGACTAACAAGCGGATGCAGGATCCTAGAAAGATTTTTTTGCAGGTCCATCACTGTGATCCTAGTGTGCAGTATAGGAAAGATTGGGGATCATTTAAGAGAAAGAGAGGATTAACTCTTTGTTATAGTTGCAGAAGACCGAGACATCTTGCTAAGGAATGCCCTGGTAGAAGTCTTATTTTCCTTTGTTGTAAATCTACTGGACATGAAGTTTTGGATTTCCCTAGAATGATTGCTAAAGTTGAGAAGATGAACATGAAACAAGAAAACCATGAGGAAGGTCAAGAGACTAGGAATATGCTAAAGAACCAGAAAGAATCAAAGGCTATATTATTGCATATGAAAGAAACACCGAATGATCACAAAGACATCAGTTTATTAGATATTTTAAAAAGAAAGAGTACATAGAAACAAGAATAGGATACTTCGACATAGACTGTGTATGGGATGCAGAAACACGGGTGAACATTATGACAAAAAGTACTTGGGAAATCTTAGGAAAGCCTGCTATGATTCCTTCATTGGGAGGAATAGGATTGTTTAAAGGAAAGTTGATAACCCTATGTGGAAGAATTTTCCATGTACCTATGGTTGCTCATGGAACATCGACAAAAGAAGAATTCGAGGTCATTAAGTTTGCCGAGAACAATGCTCCCTTTTCACTTTTGTTAGGAAAGACTTGGATCGAGAGAGATCATATCCGAAGGAGAGAAGAAGAGGAAGCTATAGAACAAGAAAAACAAGAATTAAGGGATTTCATGGCTAAGAGAATAGCGTGCTTAATAGAAGAACAAGAGGACAAGTTGAAGCAACTGAGCGTCAGAGACTTAGCTGTCAAAGTTGAAAGAACACAAGAAGACTTAAAGAACCTATCCTACAGAAGAGTAGAGCACGTGCTCCAAAAACAATAAGAGAAGAAATATTATCCTTGAAAATTGTGAAATATCCTCAACATTGCGAAGTTACTATGCTAAGAAAAGATAAGAACAATAATGTAAAGAGGAATCCAAAGACATAGATCAGAGGAAAGAAAACTAGAAATCTCAGTAAGAAGAAAGCAAAGCTAGAAAAATTGTAGGAGGTTCTAGAGAGGACCTCGCAGAAGGTAGACTTGTAGAAATTGAACCTCGCCGGAATAGCAGAACATTGTATATTGGCACTTCGCCACGACAAAGAAATATGACTGTTGGAGGCACCCCGACTGTTAGAATGATGCTCCAGAATGTCTAGAAAGGCAGTTATTGCAGAACGTTCGCTATTGAACAGTTGGGACCATGCCATAATGGATGGAATCACATTTATTGAGGCATTCCTACCCATTGGAGGAATCCATTATGATGTTATCTATTTAACCCGTCGACTGTATTACCATGGACACTTTTGCCAATTGTGATTATTCGAGACCACAAAAAACTAATCGCTTTTGCGCAATGCCTACTGTAACCTCACCATATGTTCTGCTACCTTGATTTTTTGTTCACCGACCTGAGATATCTGATCTTGAGGATGTATGTCGAGCGAACTTAGCACAGTAGAGAAATCCATCGAAGAAATCCTCATAGACCTCATGGCTGAGAAGGTCCTGTCCGCATGAGTACAGGCCTCATCGACGAGAGGAGTGCAAGCATCCCCATCGACTGCGGGTCGATATGGGCCCTATCGAACTACGACAGAGAAGAGAAGAAAACATCGTGATGACTTGGCAAATGCGAAGCTCATCCCGTTAGTCCTTCCCGACTCTATCCTGCCTCTAGCTGGTGTGGCTAGTTGTGATAGCATCCTGAGGGACTTCAACTATACACTGATCATTGTGTACCTCCTGAAGGGGATACACATAGTTAGATTGTAGTTAGGAAAGATTATGATGCTAAAGATCAGTGACTTCAACTTAGAAGACTGCAAGAACTATGTCATGCTCGCACCACATAAGTACTTGATAAAGACAATGGGGAAGAAGTCGAAGATAATCCCCCAACCATGGACCATGGACATCGCAATATCAACCATCCTCAATGTGATGAAGATACCACACTTTGGAAGACATTAGGAGGTTAACGTGTGCGCTAAATGCCTCCTGTCATGTTACCATGGTGGTTACCTATGGTTGGATCGACGCATCACAGTAGACCCGATGCTTATCCATCGGATCACTGGATTAAGCATGCAAGGACCAGACCCTTAGGATATTTACCTAGGGAAGGTTGCAGATTGCACCCTGGCATAGCGCATAAAATAAATTTACGACGATGTAGAGAAAGGGAAACATGGCTACAAGGTAGACTCCATCTAGAATGGCGCAATGCACCTAGCTTGCTAGTTGATCGTTGGTAAGATCGTCAGGAAGAATCGACCAACGCAGGTCATGGGGTTCGTCATCGACCTCGCAGGAAAATGTGTCGAAGGGATGCAAATGAACTGGGCAAGCTACCTCGTCAAAAAATTGGAGAAAGATTGTCGCGAAGCACAGGACCAGGGATACGAGTTTCATTTTAGTTGGTTGCTAATTCTTATTGCCTTCATTGCTTGGGAGATGTCGGAAGGAGCGACCTTCCCTGAAATTGAGTCATCTTAACCACTGGCTGTGAAGTTCACTACACTCTGGTATTCGAGTGACATGGAAAAACAATGGCAATCCAATGCGGTGTTCCACACATATTATTTACATCTGAAGAGGGCCATTGAATCTTTCTGTCACATGACATCGAATACCCTGCATAGGTTTAGGCCACTTGTGAAGTTCCCCGTAGATAGGCATTTCATTAACATCACTGCATGTGGGGACGAACACAAGGAAGAGCTCCAGTCCTATTACAAACTCACAGAGGAGGACATGGAAGAAATAACCAAGGAATGGCCTGCAAAGTTCCTTGTACCAGTTGAACAGACACATATCTCCAACCCCAACCTCACCGAAAGTCTTGTAGTCACCCGAGAAGAATATGATGCACCCAACAACAACAGGAAGAAAAAGAAGGAATAAGTACATGAATTGAACAACACATCAAAGGAAACTATAGGAGATTCACCTGAAGGAGGAGGAGGTGACGAAGTAGACAAAGAAGAGGATGAAGGGGAAGAAAACAAACAGGAACATGGTGAAGTGACACTGCCTAAGGATCCCATCACAGAGGCTGAGACATCTAAGAAAAGAAATGGTTCCCTGAAGAAACCTTCATCGAGAAAGAAGTAAAAATCCAATAAACCTCCATTTTAGACTGTGCTCATAAAATATGATATTGACCTCATCATTGCCACCGTATTATATACCTCAGAAGACATTTTGCAGTGAAGCAAATCCAAACAAGAGACAATGTTTGACAGAATCGAGGAAGATCTCAAAGGGGTACAACATGTTCTTTATTCGATCCACGAAGTGTCTACTGCGCCATTTTCAGCATGGGACATAGAAGTAGGAGATGAGCCTGCCCAGCTACGCAGATTAGCATATTCAACAGAGGCTCGCCTTTGTCGGGTCCAGGAGGAAAAGGAGTAGGCCATAGAGGCATTGAAGAAAGCAAAAGAATAATGCTTAGAGAAATGTCGAGTTGCACATCAAGAGAAATATGACCTCCAGGCAAAGTTTGCAGAGGATAAAGTGCAGATCTAGAAGGAAAAAGAACAATTGCTTGCAGAGCAGATTGGAGTTACAGAAGAAGTCACTAGAGCACTTTTCTCTATGTTGGGCCTCGCACAGATAGAAGAAGACATAGTGGAGAGTCAAGTGGAGAAGCTCACTGAATCTATTAAACAACTTCAAGAAAGCGTGGCAGAACTGGAACTACAAGCCGTGCCAAGCACTCCACAGGAAGTGAGAGATCAAAGGGAAGAAACTGCTTGGAGCGCAGTCAAAAGAATCAAGGCATTGGCCTTAGAATGAAAGCAATTAAGTAGTCAAAGTGCGTAGACCTATCAGTGCCTTGCAGAGGACCCAGAACTAAGGACATTGGAGTCACAACTCTAGGAGGCAAAGCAACAAGCAGTGATAGTACAAACACAATTGAAGCCACTGTCAGCAGTCAAGAGGATGAAAAGATCCCAGGAACAGCGCACCGTTCAACAACAGGTCCATGCCATCCAGAGTAAAGTCATGGACGTGACCCAAAGGCTATAACCAATGTAGGATGAAGCCTGCACACTTTTTGAGGAGATTGGGGGACAAGGTGCACAGCTAGAACAAGTAGTGACCATGATTGAACAATGATTGGAAGGACCGGTGACAGAGAAATTTATTCAGGATTTTTTCGAGCAGGAGGCTCTGGCTAAGCAGTAGGTCAAAGCAGGTCAAACCAAGCTCAAGGCCTTTGAAGAAGATTTTCCCAGATCAGAGTGACTCGGGATGAGTCACAGGTGAGTGTTGGGGGCCTGTTGGCCCTCGGCCAAGTTTTGGAGAATCTTGGTCGTGTTTGACCATTTTTGGGACTTTGACAGGCTGGTTGAAGACGAAGCGACAGGCGAAGTGGAAATCGTGGGATCTCACCCCATTTTGTGGGATTTTTAGATTTAGGGTTTATGTAATGGGTATGGGATGTCGGCCCATGGGTCTTACCCTTGTTTAGGCCCCCTTTGTAATATATAAATAGATATCTAGATGATGTAATAAGGATTCAGTTGTAAGCCAATGAGATAAGCGAAAATAGTTGTAAATGCTTTGTGCATACTATGTGTTGATAACTTGCAGCTACGTGCAAGTGATTGTAAGAAGGCTTTGTGCTGTGCCAAACTCAGGAAAGGAGGATTTGGCAAGGTGCACGTAGATCTCCTGTCCTGTGTGGAGTGGTTTTGTGGCTCTATGCATGTAAGAATATTGAAAGGAGATAATAAACAAGACGAAGAGTTGGTGGACGTAGCCCCACACTGGGGTGAACCACGTATATCTTGTGTTATGATTGCTTTGTGCAGTATGGTTGATATGTTATTGATGTGATTTATGCTTAGTGCTATAATGTTTATGTTGAATGCATCTGATATTGCATCTTAGTGATTATGTTGTAAATGAATGCTAGATATGCTTTGGGACTATGTGCTGAATGGATAAATGTGCTTAGATCTTGTTGAATACTGCATTGTTCTATAATTAGGGTTCTAATATGTGATGTGAATAAGGGTAAAAGATAATGAATGTTAATTTCTAAGTGCTCTGTTAAGTATTGTGATCACAAATCTGTGTTCCAACTAGGTTGTAAACACTTGAGTCTTGCAACCCCTTGCCTCTACCTTGGGTGAGACTTCATTTGCTTCGTAGATGTTGATGAAAGGGTCAGTAGTTAGGGTTTTTTTGGTGCGTTGTTGAAGCGTTGAACCTTGGGTCTACCCCTGTGCCAACAACTACATTTTGAGGTTGCTCAAGTTGTCTTAGCATGATTGCAGGGTTTCTAGGTGCAGGGGGTGAAGCAGGGACTTGCACAATCTTAGGGTAAAAAATAGGTTGTGGGGTTTCCTCTTGCATCTCAGGGCTAGGTATATTTTGAAAGACTTCTATGGCATATTTCTGACTAAAAGACTGCCTCACAAGTTTTTTCCACATATTTTCCCCTCAGCTCCACTTCTTTCCATATGAAGGCATCACCGTTTCTTTCCCACTATTGGTCAATATTAGATCTATGAATCCATAGAAGCATCCTCCCTACAGGTTCCCTTTTGACGCAAGTCCTGACAACAAAACCATTTTGCTGGCGCAAGTTTGATCAGACCAGGTTCCTTCTCATGTTACTAACAAAAGGTACCGAGTAGTCTAGACCACTGGCATTTTCATCCCCTCCGAAGAGAAGAAGTCTCACCCGAAGCGTTGTTGAGACAATTGGATAGGGAAGGGAAAGGAAGAGACTTAGGAGGATTCAAAGAACCTTCAAAATTCATCCTGATCTTGTGTAAGACATATAACTACAGAACATATCTGAACTCGTATGTGCAAGAATTAGAACTACTTATGTTGCGAACAAGCATTTAAACACAAAGACATCATGTGGAACTCATGAACCATAAAGAAGTATTGTAACGCATAAGTATAACAAAGAAAGACACAACATATTTTGAAAATTTATATCCTTCTTCATATTATCTTCATATCTTTCTTCATTTACAAACTTAGAGACACACAATAGTGCTCTGTTACAGACTCTTGGCTCTGGATGCATGTCCCAGAGCTCTAATTCCCAAAACGTGTACATATTACATTGCAAACTCAAAATTCTGACCTCTCATCCGCATAAAATAACTATGACATCAACCTAATAGTAATGGAAAGATCGAAATGAACACAATCACAATTCAACCAAAACCTTTTACAATCATATTCATCCCTATATAAAAGCTAAGTTGTGTCTTTTGTCTTGGCTTGCATGCTTTCTTGTAATGTTGCAAATGATTTTTCTTTGCTAGCGTTGCGTTGTCCTTTTCGCAATTGATTTCTATTTCTTTTTCTTGTTTTGCACTCCAACTTCTTCTGAAGCTTGCGCAACTCATACTATTCCAAAACTTGCACAGTTCCTTATCCCAAAAACGAAGGGCCCAATAATGACAACCTCCAAGGTTGGTATACCAGCACACCTCCACATGGGTTTTTTTCCTAAGATAAAATACATGGATATGGGTGAATCAAACATTTCCCAACTCACACATTTGGGCCTCCAACATGAAATAAGGGTACAAACCAAAAATTAGTAGCGGTTTTGAAACAACCAACTTTCACCTCGATTTTCGAGCAGATGAAGATGAATTTGAAAAATCCGAGACATGGGTTTTGTCTGTAGCATAGAAAATTAAGTATTGCAAGGGATATTTTCCAAAATGAGATATGGTTTGAGAGATAAGAGTGGTTCTTTATCATGAATTTTACCAAATTGATGTAAAACATATATTTTGTTAAACAACCAACTTCCGCCTCAATTTCTGAGCAGTTGAAGATGAATCTGAAAATTCTGAGACATGGGTTTTTCCTATAGCATAGAAAATTGAGTAATAAAGTGGTATGTTTTAAAAAATTAGCTACATTTTGCGAGATAAGGGTGGCTCTTTATCATGATTTTTTCAAACTAATGTAAAACCCATACATTGTAATTTTTCTCCAAAAATGTAAAATTTGTTTTCTAAGTTTGGGGATTTGGTTCTATCCTTCCCCAACTAATTTTTATGTATAAATAAGACTAAGAGGGGGATAATTAACCAATAGTTAGTAGTCTAGTTTTTTATCAGTCTGTCTGGCTGATGAGGAACAGATTCTGTATCTATAATTCTTGATTTTGATTAATAAAGGTTCAACAGTGCGTGGTGCAAATTATGAGACATTGAGTTAATATGTAGTTTTTGAACCTTTTTCAGTCCATGTTAAGGTGGAAGGGCCCTCCTCTTTAGTAGGGTTTATTGTTTCTATACTAGTAAGTAGATTAATTTTATTTAGTTTGTCAATTAATGTTTTGTTTTTTATTTTGCAATTATTATCTTAGATAGATTGTTGTTATTGAATTTACACATTAGAGATTGCTATTACTATTACTTATGATTGATTTTGAATATTTTGATACAGATACAGGTTGTTGTTACTCAATCTTAACCATTGCATTCTTTCTAGTTAGAGCTAGTTTATATGATTGTGTGTTGTTGCAGTATTGTTGTGCAGGTTTGATCAATTCTAGATGATTTTATGTTAACGAATTAGATTTTCAGGTAGATATGGAGTGATTATGCTACTTAGTTATTTTTTTTTTAAGTTGAGTGATTTCCTTCTACAAGGAGTGGGTTGTTATTCATGTAAGAGAGGAGGTTTGATGATTCATAGGGTTTTTGTTTATGCAAGTGTGTAGAGTGTTTAATTTAAGTAGCGTGATTTCATTCCCAGAAAGTGTGCAGAGTATTTACATTTAAGCAAGTGTGTTTTGTTGGACATTGGGTTCAGCGCTTCTGGTGAGTTTCGTGACATGGGTTAACCCCCTCTCATGTATCCTAAATCCAACGATTGTGGAAGAGACTAATTCATGTAGGTTTTGGTATAAAGAAAATCAAGTCCAGCAAATGGTATCAGAGTGACAAGTCTC
>JASDQU010501221.1:17558-29807 GCA_032191745.1 Picea mariana | reverse complement strand
AATTGGAGAAAGATTGTCGCGAAGCACAGGACCAGGGATACGAGTTTCATTTTAGTTGGTTGCTAATTCTTATTGCCTTCATTGCTTGGGAGATGTCAGAAGGAGCAACCTTCCCTGAAATTGAGTCATCTTAACCACTGGCTGTGAAGTTCACTACACTCTGGTATTCGAGCGACATGGAAAAACAATGGCAATCCAATGCGATGTTCCACACATATTATTTACATCTGAAGAGGGCCATTGAATCTTTCTGTCACATGACATCGAATACCCTGCATAGGTTTAGGCCACTTGTGAAGTTCCCCACAGATAGGCATTTCATTAACATCACTGCATGTGGGGACGAACACAGGGAAGAGCTCCAGTCCTATTACAAACTCACAGAGAAGGACATGGAAGAAATAACCAAGGAATGGCCTGCAAAGTTCCTTGTACCAGTTGAACAGACAGATATCTCCAACCCCAAACTCACCGAAAGTCTTGTAGTCACCCGAGAAGAATATGATGCACCCAAAAACAACAGGAAGAAAAAGAAGGAATAAGTACATGAATTGAACAACGCATCAAAGGAAACTATAGGAGATTCACCTGAAGGAGGAGGAGGTGACGAAGTAGACAAAGAAGAGGATGAAGGGGAAGAAAACAAACAGGAACATGGCGAAGTGACACCGCCTAAGGATCCCATCACAGAGGCTGAGACATCTAAGAAAAGAAATGGTTCTCCGAAGAAACCTTCATCAAGAAAGAAGTAAAAATCCAATAAACCTCCATTTTAGACTGTGCTCATGAAATATGATATTGACCTCATCATCACCACTGTATTAGATACCTCAGAAGACATTTTGCAGTGAAGCAAAGCCAAACAAGAGACAATGTTTGACAGGATTGAGGAAGATCTCAAAGGGGTACAACATGTTCTTTATTCGAGCCACGAAGTGTCTACTGCGCCATTTTCAGCATGGGACATAGAAGTAGGAGATGAGCCTGCCCAACTACGCAGATTAGCATATTCAACAGAGGCTCGCCTTTGTCGGGTCCAGGAGGAAAAGGAGTAGGCCATAGAGGCATTAAAGAAAGCAAAAGAATAATCCTTAGAGAAATGTCGGGTTGCACATCAAGAGAAATATGACCTCTAGGCGAAGTTTGCAGAGGATAAAGTGCAGATCTAGAAGGAAAAAGAACAATTGCTTGCAGAGCAGATTGGAGTTACAGAAGAAGTCACTAGAGCACTTTGCTCTATGTTGGGCCTCGCACAGATAGAAGAAGACATAGTGGAGAGTCAAGTGGAGAAGCTCACTGAAGCTATTCAACAACTTCAAGCAAGCGTGGTAGAACTGGAACTACAAGTCGTGCCAAGCACTCCGCAGGAAGTGAGAGATCAAAGGGAAGAAACTGCTTGGAGCGCAGTCAAAAGAATCAAGGCATTGGCCTTAGAATGAAAGAAATTAAGTAGTCAAAGTGCGTAGACCTATCAGTGCCTTGCAGAGGACCCAGAACTAAGGACATTGGAGTCACAACTCTAGGAGGCAAAGCAACAAGCAGTGATAGTACAAACATAATTGAATCCACTGTCAGCAGTCAAGAGGATGAAAAGATCCCAGGAACAGCACACCGTTCAACAACAGGTCCATGCCATCTAGAGTAAAGTAATGGAAGTGACCCAAAGGCTATAACCAATGTAGGATGAAGCCTGCACACTTTTTGAGGGGATTGGGGGATAAGGTGCACAGCTAGAACAAGTAGTCACCAAGATTGAACAATGATTGGAAGGACCGGTGACAGANCAGTAGGTCAAAGCAGGTCAAACCAAGCTCAAGGCCTTTGAAGAAGATTTTCCCAGATCAGAGTGACTCGGGATGAGTCACAGGTGAGTGTTGGGGGCCTGTTGGCCCTCGACCAAGTTTTGGAGAATCTTGGTCGTGTTTGACCATTTTTGGGACTTTGACAGGCTGGTTGAAGATGAAGCGACATGCGAAGTGGAAATCGTGGGATCTCACCCCCTTTTGTGGGATTTTTAGATTTAGGGTTTATGTAATGGGTATGGGATGTCGGCCCATGGGTCTTACCCTTGTTTAGGCCCCCTTTGTAATATATAAATAGATAGCTAGATGATGTAATAAGGATTCAGTTGTAAGCCAATGAGATAAGCGAAAATAGTTGTAAATGCTTTGTGCATACTATGTGTTGAGAACTTGCAGCTAAGTGCAAGTGATTGTAAGAAGGCTTTGTGCTGTGCCAAAATTAGGAAAGGAGGATCTGGCAAGGTGCACGTAGATCTCCTGTCCTGTGTGGAGTGGGTTTGTGGCTCTATGCATGTAAGAATATTGAAAGGAGATAATAAACAAGACGAAGAGTTGGTGGACGTAGCCCCACACTGGGGTGAACCACATATATCTTGTGTTATGATTGCTTTGTGCAGTATGGTTGATATGTTATTGATGTGATTTATGCTTAGTGCTATAATGTTTATGTTGAATGCATCTGATATTGTATCTTAGTGATTATGTTGTAAATGAATGCTAGATATGCTTTGGGACTATGTGCTGAATGGATAAATGTGCTTAGATCTTGTTGAATACTGCATTGTTCTATAATTAGGGTTCTAATATGTGATGTGAATAAGGGTAAAAGATAATGAATGTTAATTGCTAAGTGCTCTGTTAAGTATTGTGATCACAAATCTGTGTTCTAGCTAGGTTGTAAACACTTGAGTCTTGCAACCCCCTTGCCTCTACCTTGGGTGAGACTTCATCTGCTTCGCAGATGTTGATGAAAGGGTCAGTAGTTAGGGTTTTTTTGGTGCGTTGTTGAAGCGTTGAACCTTGGGTCTACCCCCGTGCCAACAACTACATTTTGAGGTTGCTCAAGTTGTCTTAGCATGATTGCAGGGTTTCTGGGTGCAGGGGGTGAAGCAGGGACTTGCACAATCTTAGGGTAAAAAATAGGTTGTGGGGTTTCCTCTTGCATCTCAGGGCTAGGTATATTTTGAAAGACTTCTATGGCATATTTCTGACTAAAAGACTGCCTCACGAGTTTTTTCCACATATTTTCCCCTCAGCTCCACTTCTTTCCATATGAAGGCGTCACCGTTTCTTTCCCACTATTGGTCAATATTAGATCTATGAATACATAGAAGCATCCTCCCTACAGGTTCCCTATTGACGCAGGTCCTGACAACAAAACCATTTTGTTGGCGCAAGTTTGATCAGACCAGGGTCCTTCTCATGTTACTAACAAAAGGTACCGAGTAGTCTAGACCACTGGCATTTTCATCCCCTCCGAAGAGAAGAAGTCTCACCCGAAGCGTTGTTGAGACAATTGGATAGGGAAGGGAAAGGAAGAGACTTAGGAGGATTCAAAGAACCTTCAAGATTCATCCTGATCTTGTGTAAGACATATAACTACAGAACATATCTAAACTCATATGTGCAAGAATTAGAACTACTTATGTTGCGAACAAGCATTTAAACACAAAGACATCATGTGGAACTCATGAACCATAAAGAAGTATTGTAACGCATAAGTATAACAAAGAAAGACACAACATATTTTGAAAATTTATATCCTTCTTCATATTATCTTCATATCTTTCTTCATTTACAAACTTAGAGACACACAATAGTGCTCTGTTACAGACTCTTGGCTCTGGATGCATGTCCCAGAGCTCTAATTCCCAAAACGTGTACATATTACATTGCAAACTCAAAATTCTGACCTCTCATCCGCATAAAATAACTATGACATCAACCTAATAGTAATGGAAAGATCGAAATGAACACAATCACAATTCAACCAAAACCTTTTACAATCATATTCATCCCTATATAAAAGCTAAGTTGTGTCTTTTGTCTTGGCTTGCATGCTTTCTTGTAATGTTGCAAATGATTTTTCTTTGCTAGCGTTGCGTTGTCCTTTTCGCAATTGATTTCTATTTCTTTTTCTTGTTTTGCACTCCAACTTCTTCTGAAGCTTGCGCAACTCATACTATTCCAAAACTTGCACAGTTCCTTATCCCAAAAACGAAGGGCCCAATAATGACAACCTCCAAGGTTGGTATACCAGCACACCTCCACATGGGTTTTTTTCCTAAGATAAAATACATGGATATGGGTGAATCAAACATTTCCCAACTCACACATTTGGGCCTCCAACATGAAATAAGGGTACAAACCAAAAATTAGTAGCGGTTTTGAAACAACCAACTTTCACCTCGATTTTCGAGCAGATGAAGATGAATTTGAAAAATCCGAGACATGGGTTTTGTCTGTAGCATAGAAAATTAAGTATTGCAAGGGATATTTTCCAAAATGAGATATGGTTTGAGAGATAAGAGTGGTTCTTTATCATGAATTTTACCAAATTGATGTAAAACATATATTTTGTTAAACAACCAACTTCCGCCTCAATTTCTGAGCAGTTGAAGATGAATCTGAAAATTCTGAGACATGGGTTTTTCCTATAGCATAGAAAATTGAGTAATAAAGTGGTATGTTTTAAAAAATTAGCTACATTTTGCGAGATAAGGGTGGCTCTTTATCATGATTTTTTCAAACTAATGTAAAACCCATACATTGTAATTTTTCTCCAAAAATGTAAAATTTGTTTTCTAAGTTTGGGGATTTGGTTCTATCCTTCCCCAACTAATTTTTATGTATAAATAAGACTAAGAGGGGGATAATTAACCAATAGTTAGTAGTCTAGTTTTTTATCAGTCTGTCTGGCTGATGAGGAACAGATTCTGTATCTATAATTCTTGATTTTGATTAATAAAGGTTCAACAGTGCGTGGTGCAAATTATGAGACATTGAGTTAATATGTAGTTTTTGAACCTTTTTCAGTCCATGTTAAGGTGGAAGGGCCCTCCTCTTTAGTAGGGTTTATTGTTTCTATACTAGTAAGTAGATTAATTTTATTTAGTTTGTCAATTAATGTTTTGTTTTTTATTTTGCAATTATTATCTTAGATAGATTGTTGTTATTGAATTTACACATTAGAGATTGCTATTACTATTACTTATGATTGATTTTGAATATTTTGATACAGATACAGGTTGTTGTTACTCAATCTTAACCATTGCATTCTTTCTAGTTAGAGCTAGTTTATATGATTGTGTGTTGTTGCAGTATTGTTGTGCAGGTTTGATCAATTCTAGATGATTTTATGTTAACGAATTAGATTTTCAGGTAGATATGGAGTGATTATGCTACTTAGTTATTTTTTTTTTAAGTTGAGTGATTTCCTTCTACAAGGAGTGGGTTGTTATTCATGTAAGAGAGGAGGTTTGATGATTCATAGGGTTTTTGTTTATGCAAGTGTGTAGAGTGTTTAATTTAAGTAGCGTGATTTCATTCCCAGAAAGTGTGCAGAGTATTTACATTTAAGCAAGTGTGTTTTGTTGGACATTGGGTTCAGCGCTTCTGGTGAGTTTCGTGACATGGGTTAACCCCCTCTCATGTATCCTAAATCCAACGATTGTGGAAGAGACTAATTCATGTAGGTTTTGGTATAAAGAAAATCAAGTCCAGCAAATGGTATCAGAGTGACAAGTCTCRAGTTTGAAACTCTCCCAACACACATTGGGGGGATATTGTTGGACATTGGGTTCAACGCTTCSCATGAGTTTCTTAACATGGGTTAATCCCCTCTYGTGGATCCTAAATCTGACTATTGTGGCAGAGACTAATGTGTATAGATTTTGGTCTAACGAAAATCGTAGTCCAACATGTTTTATTCCCAACATGGTTTGTTTTCTTTCAGTTGTTTAATTCAATTATGCAAGGAGTGCCTTTCATTTATGCAAGTAAAAGTTTATTTTAGTAGAKTATTTTTAATTCAAAGCAGTGTGAGTGTGTTTCAATTCCAAGGTAAGTGTGAAGGGTGTTTCCTTTCAAGCATGAGTGTTTTACTTTCAACAAGTGTGTTTCATTTATGCAAGTGTGATGTAGTCTACAACGTGTGTTTAATTCTTGAAGAATGAGTTTGTTTCTTGCTTAAKTTTGAATACCAATAGATAATCAATTTTAGAAGAAAATTGTKCCTRCATATACCTTGCACGATAAATTTGAAATAAAAGCATGTAGCCTGGGTTGAAAATTAATGTATTTTGTGATTGATTTGTTTTAATTAGACAATTAAATCTACCAACAAGTTTGTGCATGTGTTTTTGGATGATATTTTGATATATTTGAGGACACTAGAGGAGCATGAAGAGCCTTTAAGGATAGTATTATAGTTTCTTAGAGAGAATAATCTATGTGTTAAGCTATCTAAGTGTTATTTCTTTGAATAAGATATTCGTCATTTGGGACACATCATTTCAAGAGAAGGAATTGTTATGGATCCACCAAAGATAAAATATATTATGTAATGGTTGATTCCTAGAAATGTACATGAAGTAAGTAGTTTTATGGGGTTGGTTGGTTACTAAAAGATATTTGTAGAAGGTTTGTTGAAGATTGTGAATCCTATTAAAAATTACAAAATTACAAAATAAAAATAAGAAATTTATATGGATAGAGATTTGTGAATAGGGTTTCCACAAGCTTAAATAGTTGTTGACGACAACTCCCATACTAAAGGTACTAGATATGGATCATGAATTTCTTGTTAGTATGGATGCTTCAAAATAAGTATTAGGTGCAGTTMTAATGAAAGAAGTTAGAGTGATTGCCTACACTTCAAGGAAATTGAGACCTTGTGAAGAGAACTACATGACATAATGACTTAGAACTTGTTACAATAGTGCATGCACTAATGACTTGGGGACATTACTTGGTAAAAACAAAGTCTGAGCTAAAGACAAACCAAAATGGATTTCAAAATACATTTACRCAAATAAATTTGAWTGCTAGATAGAAAAGATGGTGCAAATTATTGAGTGAGTATGATTTCAACATAACAAATATTAAATGAATGCTTATAAACAAGGTAGAAAATACCTCGAGTAGAAGACCTTGGATCTTCTCAAAGTTACCTTTAAAATATATCGAAGTTACAAGACAATGACACATGGTATGTGTTAGTCCCTAAAGTTGCACTTGACTGTGAGAAGGAAAGCTAGGGAATCATCAGGTTATTGCAATGGTATTTTAAGAGTTTTATAATTAGATTTTTAGAAAGTGGTTGAAAGCTAGTTCAAGGATTCAATTAAACATATAACTCAAATATAAAAGTAAGAAAACATCCCACTGACTTAGTAAATTGTAGTCACCTTAATATATCAGAAAGTAATGTAAATAAAGAAGGGAATGTATGAGAGTACCCAATTTGTCAACTCACATATAGATTTCTTATTTCAAAATATCATTGAGAAACAAGAACATGTACTTGAAGACAATCTTGATTATAAACAAAAACAACAAAGTGTTCATTGTGTTACTTAAAATCAAGAAATCAAATGCATTTCAACAAAATAATTGAATTCAAGTGAGAAAATAAATAGAATAAGATATGAAAGAGGATCTGACCATCAACATACCTTTTCCATCTAGTATCAATATGAAATATAATCTTGTCTTACAATGTTTTTTTTTCAAAAAATGTCCTTAAAATCCCAAATAATTGACCCCTAACTTCTCCTTCTTCAGATTTTATGTTGGGGCAAGGGCAGACCCAGGGTTCAACGCTTCCAACAATGCAGCGACAAAACCCTAACTACCGGCCCTTTAGAAAACACCTGTGAAGTAGATCAAGTCTCACCCAAGGTATAGGTAGGGGGGGTTGCAAGACTCAAGTGTCTACAACCAAGATGGGACATAGATCTATGATTACAATACTTAACATAGCACTTAGCGAATCAATATGCATTAGTTCTTAACTTCCATTCACATCACAGATTAAACCCTAAATATAGAACAACGCTGTAATAAACATATAAAACACTTCTAAGAACTTAGCATAAGTTCAGATCTAACATTCATTCACATCATAAAAAACTAAGCATTCATAGATCTATCTATCATACATCAAGAACAATGCACCAAGAAAATAGATACATAAACACTATGAATAATATTGCACAAAGCACATTGACACAAGATATATGTGGTTCACCCCACTGTGGTGCTACGTCCACCAAATCTTCTTCTTCTTTATTAGTCTCCTTCATTCTTCTTATGGGCACAGAGCCACAAAGCCAACTCCACATAGGATAGGAGATTTGTGTGCACCTCGCCAGATCCTCCTTCCCCGAATTAGGTCAAGGCACAAAGCCTTACACGGTCTGTGCACAAAGCACTTACAAAACACTTGCACTTAGCTCTGCAATCCTTAACTCATTCGTGCATAAAGCCAACTAGCCATGCACTAAGTCGATCAATGACTAGTAACTCCAAACACACCTTTTACATTACTTAGCTACTTAATTTATACATTAAAAACAAGGCCTAGACATGGGTAAACCCATGGGTCGACATCCCATATCCGTTACGTAAACCCTAAAATACCCAAAAATCTCACAAAAATGGGCGAGATCCCGCAATATCCACTTCGCCTGGGTGCTCCATCTTCGACCAGCCTGTCGAAGTCCCAAAAATGGTCAAACACGACCAATGTTTCTGAAAAACTTGGTCGAGGGCCAACATGCCCCCAACACTCACATGTTACTCGTCCTGAGTCACTCAGTCCTGGGAAATACAACTTCAAAGGCCTTGAGCTGTCTCGATTTGTTTCTTCTCCAGAGCTTCCCTCTCGACGAACTCCTGAATGACTTGCTTGGTGACAGGCCCTTCCAGGCATTGTTCCACTGTTGTGACCACCCATTCCAACTATGATCCTCGTGCCCCAGTCTCTTCAAAAAGCATGCAGGCTTCGTCCTGCACCGGCTGGAGTCTCTGTGTCACCTCCATAACTCTACTCTGGATGGCAATGAACTGTTGCTGAACTGCAAACTACTCTTGCGATCGCTTCATCTTCTCGACTTCAGTAATCAGTTTCATCTGTGCTTGCACTGTCGAAGCCTATTACTTCGCCTTCTGGAGCTGTGCCTCCAGCATCCTCAACTCTGGATCATTTGTAAGGCGCTCATATGTTTGCGCACTTTGATCACTTAGTTTCTTAATTCTAAAGCCAATGCCCTGATTCTTTCTACTACACTTCTAGCAGCTTCTTCTCTCTGATCTCACACTTCTTGCGGAGTGCTTGGAACTGCTTGAAGTTCTAGCTCTGCTATTCTTTCTTGAAGCTGTTGAATGGCTTCAACGAGCTTTCCCACTTGGATCTTGGCTTCCCCATCTTCCATCTAGGCCAAGACCGGTACAAAGTAAATTTCTCTAGTTACTACCTCTCTAACTCCAATCTGCTCCGCAAGAAGTTGGTCTTTCTCTTTCTTGATTTTCTCTCTGTCCTCCTCGAACTTCGCTCTAATTTCATCTTTCTTTTGCTGCACAACCCGAAGTTGCTCTAAGGCCTCCTCCTTTTCTTACTTCAAGGCCTTTGTGACCTGCTCCTTTTCTTCTTGGACTCGACGAAGGTGATCCTCTACCGCATATGCTATCCTTCGCAATTGGGTGGGCTCATCCCCCAATTCTACACCTTCTGATGATGATGACACAGTAGACACTATGTGGCTCGAATAGATAGCTTGTTGTATCCCCTTCATCTCTGCCTCGATTTTGTCATACATCATCTCCTGCTTTTCTTCATGTCGTTGCAAGATATCCTTTGAATCATCTTCTACAGCTGCGATGATGAGGTCAACATCATCCACTGTGAGCACATTCTTCACATGAGGTTTATTAGCTCCGGCATTCTTTCGCGTTGAGGGTTTCTACAGAGAAACGTTATTTTTATTTGACGTCTTAGACTCTGTAAGGGGATCCTTTGGCGGTGTTACTTTTCCCTGTTATTGATTTTATTCTTCCCCTTCCTCCTCTTGGTTTAATTTGTTGCCTCCTCCTCCTGTAGGTGAGTCAAGCGCAGTTTCTTTTGATGCACTGTCCTTCTCTTCATTGTTTATGTCATGTACTTCCTCCTCCTTATTCTTTTTCTTAGCGCTACTCTGTCCATCATACTCAGTCCGAGTGACCAAAGGACTTCCAATGATATCGAGGTCAGAGAGTTCTTCATCTTCGACCGGTACAAGGAATTCGGCTGGCCATTCCTTGGTTATCTCCTCCATGTCTTCATCGGTCAATTTATATTAAGACAACAACTCTTCCTTGCTTTCACCCCTGCATGCATCGACGTAGATGAAGTGTTAGTCTGTGTGAAACTTCACTAGCGGTCTGTATGTATGCAAGGTGTTTAGGGTCATTCAATGGAATGATTCAATGGTGCACGTCAGTTATAGGTAGTAAGCATGGAACACCACATTTGATTGCTACTGATTCTCCATATCTCTCATATACCACAAGGTGGTGAACCTCGCGACCAATGGTTTTGATGGCTTGACTTTTTGAAATGTCGCTCCCTCTGGCATCTCCCAAGCGACAAATGAAATGAGAATCAACAAACAACTGAAGTGAAATTCATAGCCTTGGTCATGTGCTTCATGCCATTCCTTCTCCAACTCATTGACGGGGTATACTGCCCATTTCATCTGCATCCCTTCGACACACTTCCTTGCAAGGTCGACGATGTACCTTGTGACCTGCATAGGATGATTCTTTCTGATGAGCTTGCCCACTATCAACTGACAATATAGGCTCACTACGCCATCCTGGATGGAGGCTACCTTGTATCCTCGCTTCCCCTTCTCCACATTTCCATATGCTTCCTTTATTTGCTGTGCCAAGGAGCGATCTGATGTCTTCCCTGGGTAGAAATGGTGAGCGTCCGGTCCTTGCATGGTCAATCTAGTGATGAGGTGGATCAACGCCGGATCTATAGTCATGCTCCTATCTAACCAGAGATAGCCTCCATGGTATCACGACAGGAGGAGTTTAACACACGCGTTAACCTCCTAATGTCTGCCAAAGTGGGGTATCTTAATCACTTTTAAGATCATCGATATTGTGATCTCCTTAATCCACGACTAGGGAACTATATTGGGCTTCTTCCCAGTCGTCTTCATTAGGTACCTATGTGGTGCAAGCATTGCATAGTTCTTTCGATCAACAAGGTTAAAATCATTGATTTTGAGAGCTGGGATCAGTCCCAACTGTGGTCCGACTATGCGTATCCCCTTCAGGAGGTATGCAGTGATGAGTGTGTACTCGAAATAATGTGGGATGCTATCACGACTAACCACTCCAGCCAAAGGCGGGATGTAGTCGGGAAAGACCGACGGGATTTGCTTCGCATTCGCCAGATCGTCGTGGTGCTTGCTTCTTTTCTCAGTCACGGTTTGGGACATAGATTGACATCCAATCGAGGGGGATGCTTGAAATCTGTCTGTCGACGATGCTTGTATACCTACAGTCATGAATTTCTCATCCATGAGGTCGATCAAGATATCTAATACATATTTCTCTACTACGCTAAGGTCGCCCAACATGCACACTCGTAATCAAATAACTTGGGTAGGTGACTGGACACTCAAGGTAATCAAATCAATGGCGAGGTCTAGAAAGTACACCACAATATGTGATCAATTATTTTGTATCTTGACTATCTCAGTTTGAAAAAGTGGCACCAGTGAGGCATTTGATGGATTAAATACTCAACTTCGTAACAGATTCTTTCAACAGGTCGACATGCCTTAATCAATGTGAAACCATGCGTTATGGCGTGACTTCAATGGTCTAATGGTGATATTTTTGGCAATAATTGCGTTTCTACCCATTCTGGAGCGTCATTCTAACAGTCGGGACGCCCCCAATGGTCATATAGCTTCACCGCGGTGAAGTGCCATTCTGTGTTATTCTGCTATTCCGACGAGGTTCAAGTTCTGCAGGCCTGCCTTCTGCGAAGTCCTTTCTAAAACCTCCTGCAGTTTTTCTGTGTTTTCTTTCTTCTTACTGAGTTTTCTTTCCTTCTTTCCTCTGATCCGAGTCTCTAGATTCCTCTTTCCATTCTTATTCTTATCTTCTCTTAGTGTAGTAAATTCGCACTGCTGAGGGTCTTTCCAAGGATTCGAGTGTAATACCTCTTCTCTTATTATTTCCAGGGTAGATGCACTTCTTTCTGGCATGGATAGGTTCTTTAAGTCTTCTTGTTTTCTTTCAACCTCGACAACTAACTCTGTTGCCTTATTTTTCTTCGACTTGTCCTCTTTTTCTTGCATTAGTCGCTCTATTTTTCTAGCTATGAAGTCCCTTAATTCTTTCGTTTTTTTGTTTTGTAGTTTCTTCCTCTACTTTCCTTCAGATC